>RJWM01024550.1:7237-30668 GCA_004363535.1 Dasyprocta punctata | reverse complement strand
GGGATCGAACTCACAACCTCGCACCTGCCAGAGCAGGTGCTTAAGCCACTGAGCCAAACTCCCAGCCCTGGTTTTTTCTTTTGAGACAGGGTCACACTATGTAGCTCAGGCCGGCCTTGCACTCGAGTTGTAGCCCAAGCCGACCTCGAACTCACAACGCTCCTCCTGCCTCAGCCTCCCAAGTGCTGGGATTAAAGGCGTGCGCCACCACGCCCGGCTCATAGTCAGTACTTTCATGGGCATTCAGAAATCTGTTACTCCTTGTTATCACTTCCAAGAAATACATGAAATCTTTCCTTATTGCTGTTACAGTGTTCTTTTAATATTGAAGAGGGCATCAGGCAATGACACCTGACAATAGAAAGAAAAGATGTTTGGGAATGTCATCTGCCAGAATTGTGGGCAACAGGAATGAAGGAAGAGTCAGAACATCTTTCTTGGTGCACCCCGCCCCCCATATATTTAGAAGGCAAGAAAATAGCTTTTTTTATTTTCAAACTGAGTGATAATAGGGCATGTCAACTTTTTATTCACCTCTCAGAAGTCCTTGTGGTCTTTGTAGAATAGATTTGATAGGAAAATGAGTAAATCTTTTCCTCTTGAATTTGATGGTTTTGTAGGACAGAGGGCTCAAAGTCTTTGCCTCTTGGTACAGAACATATGTGAGCTGAGTTCTGTTAGCATCGCAATATAAAATTTTCAATTTATTTCATTACATCAGAGTCTTGAACTTAATATAGCAACCTCAGTCATCACTTTTTTGTTTGTTTGTTTGTTTGTTTTTTGTTTTTTGTGGCACCAGGGATCAAACTCACAACCTTGCACCTGCCAAACAGGCACTTAAGCCACTGAGCCAAACTCCCAGCCCTAGTTTTTTGAGGCAGGGTCGCACTATGTAGCTCAGGCCAGCCTCGTGCTCACATTGTAGCCCAAGCCGGCCTCGAACTCACAATGCTCCACCTACCTCAGCCTCCCGAGTACTGGGATTAAAGGCGTTTGCCACCATGCCCGTTTACTCTTCACTTTTAAATTCAGTGAAGAATGTGTAAGTTAATGACAGAATTGAACAGAGGAAATTATACTGCTGAGATTTCTGTGCTACATACCAGGTTATCATTGAAGAAATGAGATCTAAATCATCATTGAAAAGACTTCTTGTTTTTGGTAACAGGAATTGAACTTGGAGTCTCCTGCTTGCCAGGCAGGCGCTGTGCATCTGAGCTACATCCCCAGCCCTGAAAAACTTTGAGAACTTGGTAGTAGTAGTATGTTGCATCCTGTTACTAAGTCTCTGGCCATTCCCATATACATACAGACAAGCATTGGTCTTCATATTCTTTTTTTTTTTTTTTTTTTTTTTTTTTTTTTTGCTGCAGCAGGGATGGAACTCACAGCCTCACGCCTGCCAGACAGGTGCTTAAGCCACTGAGCCAAACTCCCGGCCCTAGGTTTTTTTTTTTTTTGTGGCAGGGTTGCACTATGTAGCTCAGGCAGGCCTTGCACTCGGGTTGTAGCCCAAGCAGGCCTTGAACTCACAATGCTCCACCTACCTCAGCCTCCCGAGTGCTGGGATTAAAGGCATGGGTCACCACGTCCGACTGGTCTTTATATTCTTGACTTGGACTAAATTCTTTTAAAATAAAAATGAAACAAATCCATTGTATCTTGAAACGACCGTGCCTGCCACTGAGAAAATGTTTGTTGGATCTCAAGATCATCATTTTTGCCCAAGCTAAGTATTCAGTAGTGATGGTTGTCTTTGGAATTTTGAAAGCCATTTTTCCCTGAACGTGGGCTTCTAACAATTGAAGTTTACAGATTCTGATTAGTGTTCTTGGTCTAGGACTTGGAAACCTTGCTTTGTTTTTTTGGGTTTGTTTGTTTGTTTGGTTTTGGTTTGTGGTATGGGGGTATTGAACCTAGGGCTTTCTGTGTCCTAGGCAAGCACTCTACCACTGAGCTATCTCTCCAGTACAAGATGAAGGTTCTCTTATTCTATTCTAATTCCTGTTCCAGGGCCAGTGAACAAGTCATTTAGCTTGTCTGGGCTAGGTTCTTTAGGAGCTCAGGCATAGAGAGCCAGTAGTACTCTTAGCACGTAGCATAATTGTGAAACTGGGGCCAGGCGTGGTAGCACATGCCTTTAATCCCAGCACTCTGGAGGTTGAGGTAGAAGGAGCGTTGTGAGTTCGAGGCCGGCTTGGGCTACAATGCGAGTGCAGGCTGGTCTGAGCTATACATAGTACGACCCTGCCTCAAAAAACTAGGGCTGGGAGTTTAGCTCAGTGGCCTAACCACCTGTCTGGCAGGCACAAGGTTGTGAGTTCAATCCCCGGTGCTGTAAAAAAAAAAAAGAAAAGAAAAAATTTGTGAAACTTTGAGCAGAAAAAAAAAAAAAAAAAGAAACTTTGAGCAGAGAGGTTGATTCTTATCTTGGAGACTTAAGGTGACTTTCAGCCTTAACTTTCTGCTATGTTTTCATTTAAATTTTTTTATTGGCTAAATCTGAAATCTGTTTGAGATTTTCGTTTTGTTTTATTTTTTTGAGACAGAGTCTTCCTGTGTAGTCCAGGCTAGCCTTGAACTCAACAGCAGTCCTCTTGCTTCAGCCTTCCTAGTACTGGGATTACAGGTGTGCATCTCCTTGCCCAGCTTGTTTGAGCTCCTCAGAATCTCTGATTACTGTTACTAGGCACTACTGTATAAATAAATCCCTCCCCCCATACTAGGGTCAGTCCAGGTTATTGTGTTGGCTAGGCAAGTGCTGTACCACAGAGCTACGTCCCCAGCTCTAAATAGGTTCTTAGAATGTTCTCATGTGTTGCCATTGCGCGTTTCTGTCAACCTTTGGTTTTTATTCTTTACTAACTTACACATTTTTTTCATCCTAGTACTCTTGTCCATCTGTTCTCTGTTGTGTGATCCCAACCCAGATGATCCTTTAGTGCCTGAGATTGCTCGGATCTACAAAACAGATAGAGAAAAGTAAGTATGGGCTCTAGATGACAAGATGTCTGTGGTGGGATAGAGATGTTTGTATTAAATCTAAGGGCTGACTATGGGCCAGATGTTTAATATTAAATGTTAATATACTCCCTTGAGGACAGGAATTGGGGTGTGACTCCTATTTAGAAAAAATAAATTTTTTTTGTATAGAGTCTCACTTGCTGTATAGTCCAGGCTGGCCTCAAACTCACTGGAACCCGCCTGACTCAGTTTCCTGAGTGCTGCGATTACAGACGTGCTCTACCACGCCTGGCACTGTAGAACCTTTCTGCATTCCTTGTTTGTTTGTTTGTGTTTTGGTTTTGATTATTTTTGTCTGTTTTGTGATTTTTCTTTTGTTCTTGTTACTTTTTTGTATGTGTGGTTTTTTTGTTTGTTTGTTTGTTTTAGACATGGCCTTTCTTGCTGTGTTGCTAAGGTTGATCTCCAACTCCTAAGTTCAAGTGATCTTCCTGCCTCAGTCTCTTGAATATCTGGTGCTGTGGGCATATACCACCATGCTCAGCCCTTTACACCTTTTTTTAACAGAAGAAATACATAATTTTTTGCTCTGTTTAATTTATTGCATTGTCATTTTAGAGGAGTGTACCCATTCATTTTGTCAAGTAAATTTCAGGAGTTTTTCTAAAACTTCTTGCCTTATCGTGATAAAGGAAAGTATCTACCTATTTAGTCACTATTAGTGTATGCTTTCAAGAACTGTAGATAAGCTGGGTAGGGTGACACACCTGTAATTCCAGCATTCAGGAGGCTGAGGCAGGATCATGAGAGTCCAAGGCCATCCTAGGCTACATAGTGAGTTCAAAGACAACCTGAACTATATAATGAGACCCTGGCTCAAGAAAAAAAAAGATAATATGAAATAGGGAGGTAGAGCCTTTGCAAGTGAGAAGGGAAACTAGAGATGAGAGGGAGAGGACATTAGGATGTATTATGTACATGTGCTAACTCCCCATAATGAATGTAATCATTATATATAGAAAACACGTACGGGGGTATAATTCAGCAATATAGTACCTGCCCAGCAAGCGCAAGGTCATGAGTTTGATCCCTGGTACCAAAAAAGAGAAACATGTGCTTTTTTGGTTGTTGTTGTTATTTTTGTTTTTTGTTTTGGTTTGGTGCATGCAAAGCCAGAACTCTTCCACTGAGCCAGCTGTGGTGGTATACGCCTGGAATCCCAGCTCTTGGAGGCCAAGGCAGGAGGATTGTCGTGAGTTCAAGGCCAGCCTGAACTGCATAGTGAAACCCTGTCTCAAAAAAAAAAAAAAAAAAGGTCTGGGGTTTTAGCTCAGCGGCTCTAGTGCTTGCCTGGTAAGCGTGAGGTTGTAAGTTTGATCCCCGGTACCGAAAAAAAGAAAAAGGAAAGAGATTAATCGAGTACATACCAGGAAATGCCAAGATTGACAGTTCTCTATAAATTACATCTACAGGAAAGTGTTTTGCATTGTACAAAAAAAAGCTTATTAGGAATCTGAGTTAGAAATCTGTTCTAGGAGCCAGGTGTGCTCTAATCCCAATACTCAGGAGGCTGAGGCCAGGAGTGTTGCTACAAGTTCAAGGCCAGCCTGAACTACATAGTAAGAACTTGTCTCAAAAAACCAGAAAAAAAAGGGAAGGGGGGAGAAGAAATTATTTCTAGGACACTTGCTTCAGTGTCCTAGATTATTCCCCCTCAAGTTACTGGGTGGGATAATGAATGAAATCTGTTGCTTACTAACTAACTCATCACCTGTGTTAAATCAGGCTTCTCTTTGTGTGTACAGGTACAACAGAATAGCTCGGGAATGGACTCAGAAGTATGCGATGTAATTAAAGAAATTATTGGAAAACCTCTACAAATAAAGATAGGGGAACTCTGAAAGAGAAAGTCCTTTTGATTTCCATTTGACTGCTTTCTATGAGCCCACGCCTCATCTTCCCCTGTGCACATGTTTACCTGATACAGCAGTGCTGCGTGTTGTACATACTTGGAAACAACTAACTAGAAATACTGTACCAACATTGCCGCCTAGCAAAGAAGTTGTATGTGTGACAAGCCAGTTCTTCAGGCATAACCTAGGTGTGAGACTAAAAAGCTTTCCATATTGACTTAAATTTGGATAACAGCAAGTGTGAGGGGTGGTAGGTACATGTGTGTGCTTGGATGAGGAAAAGCTCCACTGACTTGGAGATGTTTTTGAGTGGAATCCGTTTAAACTCAAAACAGTTACGAAAAGCAAGGTGAAGAACATGAAGCTGTTTCTGTATTCATTTTATTCTGAAGGACCTACAACTTAGGTGAACGTTATGACCAACCAGATTAAATCTACCCGCATCCTGTATTTTAAGGTCTAAGTTTAACTGGTCAACATTTAAATGGATTGGAGCTATTAGTACATAAAGTGTGATGAACTTTGTTCCCAACTCTTTACATCTCTCTGCCCCTTCCACCTTTGTCCTTTCAGCCCCTTTCTCTCATATTCTTTGGTTTGTATGTGGTTTCTCAGTTAATACATAGCTAATAGCTCTTATTTTTCTTATGTTTTTAACTGCTTAGGTCTATATGGATGTAAGGGTGAAATTCATTTGATGGAAATACTTGTGTATATTTAAAGACCCAGTTGCTCCTCTGGAGCTTGTACGTTCAAGAATGATTAATCTGTGTAATAAACTGATTACTACAGTCATTACATTTAATTTTGTGTGAATAGGCTTTTTGATTTTAAGAACTTTGTCTAGCTGAGATTAGTGGTGGATTTTCCCCCACTTCTAAAATGTTTTCATTTATACTGGTTGCATTTCAAAATCATTGAAACAATTCCAGTTTACATAGTAAAAAAAATCTTGAGTAATTTTATTGAACTAAGACATAAACTTGAAAGCATTTTCATAAAACATATATGTGCAGCATTTTGGGAACATGACTGTTAAAATAAGAAATTTGCTTTATTAATGACTCTAAGCTGCATTTCACCAAAATCTTGTGACATTCCCTTGGTGCATAAGACATAAAAACACAAAGGCATTGCTCTTTGGTAAGTTAAGCCTCTGTGATTGTAACTATAGAAGGGCAGCTTGACCAGACCTGGGAAACATGAGCACAATCTTGTATTGGAGAGTCTGCATAATTACTTTGCACTAACATTTAGAAAGATGTTCATCCAGTTTTAAATTGTATTGTATGTGGCTTTTTGAAGTCTTCCCTTGACTTTAGTAAAATGTAGTTTGAAACTTGTAAACAGCTGTGTTTGCCAGAAACATCATTCATGTGAACTAGGCAAGTTACCTTTTTCCTTCTTCTCCAAATCTAATTGTAAACCAGGCCAGCCTGAAGGCCATGGCTGATGCTGTCTAGCCGTCAGGTTCTTTAAAATGCATCTTTACACTCTTGCACAAAAACTGAGGAATAAATGTCCACTGCTTTTGGATTTAAACTTGTCCACCTCGTCTCATCTCTTCAGTGTCACTGCTTTTCCATCTCTCACTACTGTGATATAACCCAAATGGTTTTTACAGTTGTGCATTTTTTAGCTGCTTGGAAACATTTTGAGAATGTTTCTTAGCATCCTTGACCTTGCAGAAAAGGTTTGACTGTTAACAGTTGTGGGGAGTAGCCAGGCATATTGACATATGCCCAGCACTCGGGAGGCTGAGACAGGAGGATCATTGTGAGTAGGAGGCCAGCTTGGGCTACAAAGTTCAAGGCCAGCCTAAATTGCATGATGAAACCTTATCTCAAAAAACAAAACAAAACAACAAAAAAGAGTTGTAGGGAAAGAAGTAAGGATTAAACTCATAACTTAAAATCACCCTGCATTTTCAGTATCCTGGGCAGGTAGAAATTCTGTTTGCTTTCGAGATGGAATCTCACTGTGTTGCCCAAGTTGACCTTGAGCTAGAGTGTTTGTTTGTTTGTTTTGAGACAGGGTCTTGCCGTGTAGTTCAGGCTGGCCTCAAACTTTCCAGCAATCTTCCTTCCTCACCCTTCCAAGTGCTGGGATTATAGGCCCAGGCCACTCCTGGCTGTTTGAGCTAGAAATGTTCTTGTCTCAGCCTCCCAAATAGCTGGGGTTACAAACATGAGCCACCATTCCCAGCTTTGAAAGCCTTCACCAACACACATTCCTAGAGACTGAACCCAGGGCCTTGTGCATGGTAAACATTCTACTGTTGAGCCACACTCCCAGCCCATTATTTGTTTGCTTTTCATTTTAGAGACGAGTCAATTTATTACTACTTGTTAGGTCATAATCAGGATATTCTCATGAGTGCTGTTTTCAAAATTTTTAGCCAGCATCTTGCTAAGTTTTCTAGGCTGGGCTCAAACTTGTGCTCCTCCTGTCTCAGCCTCCCAGAGTACTGGGATTGTAGATGTGTGCCACCATGCCTGGCTCACAGGAGTGCTCATAAAGTCCTTTGTTGTTGCTTTGGTTTTTTTTCCCTACATAAAAGTGTGTGAAGATGTCAAATGAAAGTTTTGGATGGTCACAAATACTAGGTTCTTGAATGCAGTTTGGCCTTGCCCATTTGAGTAGGAAGTGTGTTGTGTACATGTCCCTTGTCGAGAGAGAAGACTCAGGGAGGCCACTTTTCCTGCTCTAGTAGTGTTTTAGGCTTTGTCATATGTATAAGCTATTTTGTAGCAGCCTTGATTATCTTGGTAAGGCAGTGGTTATAAGGGAAAGTCAAAAGTATATGGGTTTCCTTTTGTTTGCTTAATAGTATTTAAGGTGTAACAGCCATCTTTTTTGGTAAAATCAGTTTATTTCATTTTTGTTTTGTTTTGTTTTGTTGTACTGGGGATCGAATTCAGGACCTTGTACCCGCCAGGCAGGTGCTTAGGCCGCTGAGCTGTATCCCTGGTCTGTAAAATCAGTTTATTTCAGATATTTGCATGCTCTGTTATTGGCCAGTAGTTAAGGGAAGCATTGTCCTGCCAGTTTCTACATTTGGACTAGGATAGAGCTGGACTAGCTCTAGAGGTGAGAAGGGGCAGGAAGGTCTAGACTAGAGAAAAGAATGCAGTGGTGAGAAAAGGGCTCTGTCCCTGACCTAGCCACAGAAGCATTCCTTTTCCACTGCCAACTGCTACACCGTTTCACTTTCTGAACCATTCTTTGTCAAAAGAAATGGTTATCTCTAGATTACAGTTAGTTTGCCTGTTAACTGTCCCTTGTCTTGTATGCAAATAAGGTGAAATTCTGATTTTGTCTTGGTGTGCTCTATAGCATCCCTTAACACCCAATGGTAAAGTTTGTTGGGGCGGGAGTGTTTTTGAGATAGGGCCTTGCTATGTCATACAGGCTGACCTTGAACTCAACAGTGATTCTCTGAGTGCTGGGATTATACTCAAGCATCAGCTCCAGTGGTAAAGTCTTAACAGGAGAACATTCCTCTGTTTCTGTATCTTCTGAATTATGAACACATATTTTATTTATTTGGGAGGGGAGTACTGGGAATTGAACTCACAACCTTGTGTTTGCTAGTCAGGTGCTTATGCCGCTGAGCTACCTCCATGGGCCCTATGAGCACATAATCAGAAATAAGTATCTTAAGCCGGGCGTAGTAGTGCACGCCTTTAATCCCAGCACTCGGGAGGCTGAGGTAGGAGGAGCGTTGTGAGTTCGAGGCCAGCTTGGGCTACAACGCGAGCGCAAGGCTGGCCTGAGCTACATAGTGCGACCCTGCCTCAAAAAACTAGGGCTGGGAGTTTGGCTCAGCAGCTTAAGCACCTATTTGGCAGGTTCGAGGTTGTGAGTTCAATCCCCGGTTCCGCAAAAAAAAAGTATCTATTACCTCTATAGCAAATTGTCATTAGGGTTAAGGATCTATCTCTCTCTCCCCGCCCCCCCCCCTTTTTGGTACTAGGAATCAAACTCACAATCTCATGCTTGCCAGGTAGGTGCTGTGCCGCTGAGCTATATTCCTGTTGGCCCATCTCCTTTTAATTCCTCCTTTCCCTTTTATGAAATACTTTATTTAATATGGTTATTTTAGTAGATGTGATAGGGGAAAGCAGGTTTTTAATACAAAATTAATGGAAGATAGCAAGCTGTTGGACTATATGTGTACATCCAAGAAGAAAACAGTACCCTTGGAACCTGGTCCATACTGTTTTCTCTAGTTGCACATGCCTGTAATCTCAACACTCAGGAGACTTGGGAGGATTGCCTCAAGTTCAAGGCCCGCCTGACCTACATTGGAGATGCCGTCTCAAAAAAGCAAAACCCAAAAAAGGAAATAGGAAAAATGACCAGGGTATCATACTGTCAGGGTTAATATTCATGAAACAGTTACTTCATTATTACCATGTTTTACCTTATTCAAAATAGGTGGAAAAGCTCAAAATCAGACTTAAGGTTTTTGACCTAAGTGATTGTGTAACAAAATAACCAATCAGCCGGGCATGGTGGTGCATGCCTGTGAGACCAGCCTGGGCTACAAAGTGAGTTCAAGGCTAGTCTGAACCACATAGTGAGACCCTGTCTCAAAAACAAACAAACAAAAACCCCAAAATAACCAGTCAACTTTGTTCTTTCTTTTTGCGGCACCGGGGATTGAACTCACAACCTCGCCTCTGTCAGACAGGTGCTTAAGCCACTGATCCAAACTCCCGGCCTAGTTTTTTTTTTTTTTTTTTTTTTTTTTTCAGCACCAGGGATCAAACTCACAACCTCGCGCCTGCCAGACAGGCGCTTGAGCCACTGAGCCAAACTCCCAGCCCTGGTTTTTTGAGGCAGGGTCACACTGTGTAGCTCAGGCTGACCTTGCGCTCGCGTTGTAGCCCAAGGCAGCCTCGATCTCACAATGCTCCTCCTACCTCAGCCTCCCCAGTGCTGGGATTAAAGGCGTGCGCCACCACACCTGGCACGGCCTAGTTTTTTTTGAGGCAGGGTCGCACTGTGTAGCTCAGGTCGGCCTTGGGTTCGCGTTCTAGCCCAAGCCAGCCTCGAACTCACAAACGCTCCACCTACCTCAACCTCCCGAGTGCTGGGATTAAAGGCGTGCGCCACCATGCCTGGCATCTTTGTTCTTTCTTAGTGACTGCTCCTGGTCTGGTTGAGGCAAAGTCAAACTTCTAAATGCCATGTGGTCACTTTGAATGTTCGAATTACTTGTGGAACTTTATCTTGTCGTGTGCACAATGTAATCTTCCTCTTAGCAAATAACTAAATGAAGGGCTGGGGATTTAGCTCAGTGGCATAAGTGCCTGCCTGGCAAGCGTGAGGTTGTTAGTTCAAACCCTGGTACCAAAAAAAAAAAAAAAAAACTATATGAAGACCTCAGTGCTGAGACAGCAGTTTAATAGTGGTTTTCATTTTAACCTCTTACATGTTCATAGGTCTTTTCTAGGGCTGGGGCACCTGATTGCCCTACATTGTACTACAAAAGCAAATCATTGCTCACTTGTGGAAACACGAGAAGCACCACTAAATGTCCAGCCAGGCCCATGCAGGAAAGAGCTGCAAGAGCAGCTTCAGTGAATGTGCTTGTTCCCTTTTAAATTTCTTGGAATAGCCGGGATATTGGCTCAGTGGCTTAAGAGCCTGCCTGGCAGGTGCAAGGTTGTGAGTTTGATCCCTGGTGCCACAAAAAAAATAAATCATACATATATACATAGATTTCTGGGGATATTAGGCAGTGACAGAGCCATTTTCCCAGATACACCTCTCTGCCCTGAGCCACTTATTCCCAAGATTCTTTTGCAAGCATTTTGTGCAAATTTTTTTTTTTTTCGGTACTAGGGATTGAACCTCAGTCCTTCTCACTGAGCTGAATACCCAGCCTGTTTTGTTTTTGTCAAACAAGGGCTTGCTAAGTTGTTCAGGCTATGTTTGAATTCGTGATCCTCCTGCCTTAGCCTCTCAGAGTGCTGGGGTGGACAGGCTTGCACCACCATACCTGGCTAAGATACTCCTTTATGAACTTTCTTCTTAAACTTACAAATCTTGAATTCTAGAAAGTGTCACTTTCTCTAAATTGTGGGCCTCTAGAGAACAACAAGGAATAGAAAGAGTTTATTTTGTCAACCTCAAGACCAGCTCTTCCCCCAAATTGCCAGCTTTCTGAGGTTGGTTCTCCATAAAAAATAAGGTAGCTGTAGAAGTTTCTAGGCAGACCACAGATACAGTCTAACCTTTGCTCCAAAGCCAGCTCCATCTCAGAAGTAAGAGAAAGGGAAAAGCTAGACTTCCTATCTGCCAGGGGGATCCCAAGCTTTCCCCTAATTAAAAGTCAATACTGGTTTGGTTCTCGGGCAGTAGGCAGTTTCTTCTCCCCTCATGCAAGCCAGTGTTTGTCTATCTGCAGGATGTGCAGAGAGCTGAGGGGAGCTGGCCTTGGTTAAGAGGGCACTCAGGGCCTCTCATCACCAGCTACATAGTGACAGAAGAAGCCATGAAAACCAAGGGTTTCCTAGGCCCACCAGTAAAGCTGGGCTTTTTGAAAGACAGCTCCAGCTGGGCGTGGTGGCGCATGCCTTTACTCCCAGCACTCGGGAGGCTGAGGTAGGTGGAGCGTTGTGAGTTCAAGGCCAGCTTGGGCTCCAATGCGAGCGCAAGGCTGGCCTGAGCTACATAGTGCAACCCTGCCTCAAAAATTTAAGGCTGGGAGTTTGGCTCAGTGGCTTAAGCGCCTGTCTGGCAGGTGTGAGGCTGGGAGTTTGATCCCGGTGCCGCCAAAAAACAAACTGAAAGACAGCTCCAGGTCATCTCAGCTCAAACTCACCTTTGGAGGAAACAAGGTGAGGGCATAAGAGAAGGGGGTTGGGGACCTGGTGCATTTTAACAAGTTACGGGGCAGAAACAGTTTTGTAAGGGTAAGTTCTACCTCTAGGCTGCATAGAAAGACCAGTTCTAAAGTTTCAGGTTTGTCGGGCGTGGTGGTGCACGCCTTTAATCCCAGCACTCGGGAGGCTGAGGTAGGAGGAGCGTTGTGAGTTCGAGGCCAGCTTGGGCTACAATGTGAGCGCAAGGCCGGGCTGAGCTACACAGTGCGACCGTCTCAAAAAACCAGGGCTGGGAGTCTGGCTCAGCAGCTTATCTGCCTGTCAGGCAGGCGCGAGGTTGTGAGTTTGATCCCTGGTGCCGCAAAAAAAAAAAAAAAAAAAAGTTTCAGGTTTATGTTTGGGGCTGGGGGACAGAAATGCCCTGGCATAGTGTGTTGCTAACACATTCAGCCCTGACTTGGAAATAGTTGGATGGGGATACCTCTAAGTGCTTACAGGTGGAGATTAAGGTACTTTTGCCCATTTGGGAAAGTGACATGATGGCCTTGGTGTCTGAGTGGATGCTAGTACCTGAGTGGCCAGCAGAGGGCAGTGGTAACCTACAACTTTTAACAACTGAGGTGTGTGATCAGTGAATCTACTTGGACAGAACCTGTGGGTGGCTTTTTTGTTGGGGTGGGAAGACTTCTTTTGGGCTTGGTTTTTGTTCATTGTGTCATGCAGATGGACCAGTACCTAGATCAGTCCAGCTGTCAGCCTTACAGCGTGGGAACAGGCTAGTGTCTTAGTCAAGCCTAACACCTATCAGAAGTATCAAGGTCTTAGCATCCCTCTCTCTCCACTATTGTGGCCATGTCCGTGTGTGGACAAGTTAGATAGGACCTGGCCAGGACCTTTACTTAACCTGCCTGCACGTTACATGGAAGCAAAGATCTGTCCATTCATGTGAGGAGATTCATGTTTCTGGTGACCACTGTTGCCTTTTCCCCATAATAGGCAGGCCCCGTGCTTCCATCCAGAAGCTCAGTCTTGGAGTTCTTTTTTTTTTTTTTTAATTTTATTTTTGTCTTCTTGAGACAGAGTTTCAATATACAGTTCAGGCTGTCCTTGAACTCACTTTGTAGCCTTGGCTAGCCTCGAATTTGAAGCAATCCTCCTGCCTCAGCTCTCTGAGTGCTGGAATTACAGGTGTGCACCACCACACCCAGCAGCAAACCCAGTCTTGCATGTGCACCCATTCTGGACAACCATGATAGAGCTCCTCTGGATCAGTGGTGGCAAACCTATGGCACATGTGCTGTAGCAGGCACACAGAGAGCCCTCAGTCAGCATGCGAGTTAAGTGGCCCCAGCAGCCAAGAATTGGGTAACAGTTGTTTTTTCTAAACTAAAAACCTCAGAAGTCTGGTTTAACTGCAGTGTTGGAACTTTGTGATAAATGAGTAGATTTGGGTTGCAGTATAGGTACTCCATTTCTAAAATGTTCGCCATCACTGCTATAGACCCTGACTGGAGGTAGCAGAGCCAGGGGCAGATGATAGTGCTTGGAAACTTTTATTTTCTTGGCCATTTTAATCTATCTTGTGTTTGGAGCCTTCAGGCTCCACAGTGTCAGCCCAACAGCTGTGAGCCTCCAGGGCCACCACGCGGAAGCCAGCTGCCTTTTCATGGGGAATTCTTTGAAATTCTAGGGTTGGCCATCTGGGTATGCAAATATCTCCAGATTTGCTGAGCCCACCAAGTGGCTGCAGCCCAGGCAGAGCTGTGAGAACCACCACCACCACCACCACCACCACCATGTCCCCAGATGCCTCAGGGCAGTTGGTGCTTGGAACACAGGCTTTTGCCCACTAGTAAACTTAGAGAAAGGAACCTCTGGACCTAAGAAAGTCCCTGGAATAAGGTGGGAGGGAACCCTTGGGTCTAGGCTAGCTGGATGAGTGGGGGCTTTCTGGTAGGAAAGCTTCTGACTTCCGACAGTGCTAGACACAGGCAACAGCTAGGGCTTAGGCAGTCCAGACTAAAGCCAAAAGCCTGGCCTCCAGAATGCCTTCCTGTCCCCCAGGCCTGCCCCTGGGGCTGGTTATCTGGCTGCAGCAGAAGGAATGTGTACTCTGGTGGGGAAAGGAGGGGTGGTTAGGGTCAGGGTGGAAACCTGGGAATGTAGACTCTGTCTTCCCTTGTCCCTGTTGGAGGAGGGAGCCATGGAGAATGTGGCTGACAGGCTCCAGGCGCAGGAGAGCATAGGCCAGCCTGTGTGTGTGTGTGTGTGTGTACGAGTGCATCCAGCAGGGGCTGCACATGTGTTAGGAGACTGTGAGAGAATTGTGAGCATGGACATTCCTTAGTGTTTATGTGTATTGGTGTGAGCTTAAATCTGTAGCTTGTGAAGACCAGGAATCAAATCTGGGTTTGAATCAACCAAAGCTTTTCACATGTATAATCTTGGGCAACTAATTTATCTGTGCTTTGATTTTTCTCATCTAGAAAATGGGCATTTGAGTCAACCTCATCTGTAGGCAACACTTGGCAGAAAATGGTCTTGTCAAATTAAAGAGTTATAACAGTGTGATGGTGCATGCTTGTAATGGCTGCTACTCTGGGAGCCTGAGGCAGGAGGATGACAACTTTGGGGCCAACCTGGGCAGTTTAGTGAAACTACCTCAAAATTGTTTGCCAGATGTGGTAGTACATACCCATAATCCCAGCATTCTGGGAGTCTGAGGCAGCAAGATCACAAATTTTAAGCCCAGCCTGAGCAATTTAGGGACTTAGACCTGGTAGCTCCCCAGTATCAAACATAAAAAGAAGGCTGAGGCTATAGTTCAGTGATAGAGAACTTGCCTACCATGCACAAGCCTTGGAATCAATTCCCAATAACAACGAAAATTGGGACGTTGGTGCTTGTGAACTCAGGGTTAGGTATGGCTTTCTTAGGTTTCTATACAAGTCAGAGGTCTGCTTCTCTTGGAGCACGACCAGTTGCTGGAACACTCAGGGAATTAGAGCAGGCTGTCTAGACCTTTTGGTGCCCACAGCTCACATACCCACTTGACAAGGCCTAAGACAGTGTGTCTACAAATGGGATAGACAGGCAGATGGGTGGACATACTGACCAGCCTGTGTGTAGCTGCTTCTCCTGGTAAACAAAAACCCATGGCAGGGGTGGGGGGGTGGGGAGGGTGTCATGGGTTCTGTGTAAGGAGACCAGATTTCCACAGCTGTTTCCAGCCCTGTCTGAAGGGGGAGGGAGAAGGATGATTTGTGTGCTTGCTATCCTTTCCTAGGTCACAGACCCATACCTTTCTTTGTGTCTATCTGTCTGTCTTTGGAGACAGGATCTCCGCTATGTAGCTGGCCTTGAACTTACTGTGTAGCCCAGACTGGACTTAAATTCATGGCGATCCTCTTGCCTTCTTGAGTACTGGGATCACAGGCATCCACCATCATCCCAACTCATAGACCCATACTTAATAGGAACTCTATTGAGGTAGAGAGGGTTTTAAATTAGTGGCCAGGACTTAGGATCCAGGCACAGAGGTTGGGGGATTAATGTCACACAGTCAGGCAAAACTCAGGAATGTTAAGAGTCACTCCAGGGACAGCACTCGGGAGGCTGAGGTAGGAGGAGCGTTGTGAGTTCGAGGCTGGCCTGGGCTACAACGCGAGCGCAAGGCCGGCCTGAGCTACACAGTGCGACCCTGCCTCAAAAAAAAACCAGGGCTGGAAGTTTGGCTCAGTGGCTTAAGTGCCTGCCCTAGCAGGCGTGAGGTTGTGAGTTCAATCCCCCAGTGCCGAAAAAAAAAAAAAAAAAAGAGTCACTCCAGGGAGCCAGGCATAGTGGCATACGCTTTTTATCCCAGCACTCGGGAGGCTGAGGCAGGAGGATCCTTGTGAGTTGGAGGCCGGCTTGGGCTACAACGCGAGCATAAGGCCTGTCTGAGTTACATAGTGCGACCCTGCCTCAAAAAACCAGGGCTGGGAGTTTGGCTCAGTGGCTTAAGTGCCTGCCCTTGCAGGTGCAAGGTTGTGAGTTCCATCCCTGGTGCGCAAAACAAAACAAAACAAAACCAGCCTGCGCTACAAAGTGAGTTCAAGGCCAGCCTGAACTGCATAGTGAGACCCTGTCTCAGAAAATAGGGCCAGGAATTTAGCTCAGTGGTTAAGCACCTGCCTGGCAGGTGTGAGGTTGTGAGTTTGACCCCTTGTACAAAAAAAAAAGAAAAAAAAAGGTCACTCCAGGTTGGATCTTTTTCTCTCTCTATGCTAGGGATCAAACCCAGGCCCTTTTGTATCATAGGCAAGGGGTCTGCCACTACGGTACATCTCCAGCCCTAGGCAGAAGAATTAGGAAGAGATTCCTAATACCCCCTGGGTAGGCCCAAGCTTAAACTTGAAGTAAGGACTACAGCCCACCTGTACCTGCACTGGAACCACAAAAATTGTCTCGTAAGGCTGTGCAGTGCTGACATGGACATTCAGCTGTGAGAGCCATTTCCGAAAATCTGGCAATAGCCAGAAACTTTTCTAGGGATGTAGGCCATAGAAAGAATGTATGGGGGGAGGGGTTCTAAAGAACTGACAGTCTTAGCCGGGCGTGGCGTGGTGGAGCACGCCTTTAAACCCAGCACTCAGGAGGCTGAGGTAGGTGGAGCGTTGTGAGTTTGAGGCCAGCTTCGACTACAACGCAAGTGCAAGGCCAGCCTGAGCTACATAGTGCGACCCTGCCTCAAAAAATTAGGGCTGGGAGTTTGGCTCAGTGGCTTAAGTGCCTGTCTGGCAGGTGTGGGGCTGTGAGTTTGATCCCCAGTGCCGGAAAAAAAAAAAAAAAAAACTGACAGTCTTGTGTCTATATATGTGTGTAGTTTGAGACAGGGTCTCACTTTGAAGTTCGGGCTAACCTTGAACACGCTCTAACCCAGGCTGGCCTCAAACCCAGAGTAGATCTGACTCTGCCTCCCCAGTGCTAGGATTACAGACGTGCATCACCATGTCAAACTAGAACTAAAGATCCTGGCCTGCTCATATATATATTGCTGGGAATGAGGGTAAGGGACATTGCTACGATCTGGGGCTGTTTCCGCCTTTGGATTTGGAATGAGGAGAGTCTGGAGACAGTAACCAATGCCTCAGTTTCTCTTGAGGGAAGGAATGAAGGAATGGGAGAGGGACTGGCTAGGGACAGTCCTTAAGGAGTTTATTCAGGAGGCTTTAGGACTTGTTGGGGTGAGTTCTGTCTTCTACAGCTTTGTGGGAATAGTAGGAAGTGAAGCCCATAGCTATGCACTAGTTGAAGTGCACTTGGCTGAGAAACGGGGTGGTTTCCCCACCACAGCCCCAGAGCCAGAGCTTTCTGCTGCGTGGGCAGCCTGCTGCTGACCTGGGGCAAGGGGTATGAGTGGATGTGGCCACACCTTGGAAGAGTGAGACTGTTACTTCAGTGTGGGTGACAGCACTAGCATGAATTGTGTTGGCAACACGAATTGTGTTTCTCAGATGTGTGTAATGGCAGAATTAATTTTGCTGTGGGAGCGAATCAGGTTCCCAGAGAAGAAAGGACTGCAATGGAAAAAAGTAATACTAATTAGTTAAAAGTGATTGTACCCTTGTTGACTTAACTAGTATATAGCCACCAATCATGACTCAAGAGCGCTATGTGTTGAATGTTCACCATGTGCCTGGCCCTGTGCTAACCTATCACTGGCAGTAGTCCTGTGAGTTAATGCTAGCAGGCCAATGCAACAGTGTTGACTGTGGAGCAGGGGACATAGTTTTATTCGTCTTGGGGGGGGTGTTTACACAGCTTCATCCAATGTCTTAGTTACTGAGATGCAACTTGTGGCAGAGGGTGGGCTCTGGATCTCTTGTTGCATAGCAAGAGACCCAATTTGACAATATTCTTTGAGGTGGGGATGATGGAAAATACGGTTCTGTGACTTTCTGGCTTTATTGTATGGCTTTTTTGTGCGGCCAGAGTACGTAACTCCTTACAGTTGTGTGGTGGAGCCCAACTAGTGGAAGGTATGACTCATGTAGCGTCCTGGTGTTATGAAGGGTGTCTAACCTAAGGGTCATCCCCTGTGGTGTGAGGCCTTGTGTTTTCGGGGAACCAGTGCCGTGTATGATTGCGTGACTGTATATTCTTGTATCGTTATAAATGTATGACCCTGTTACGTGTTGTATGTCCATGCAGACCAGAGGTTGGTCCTGTTGCGACTTGTGTCAGAGATTGTTCTGTGGAGTAACTCAGTGTGGTACGTGTACTCCTTTGTGGTGTTGGTGGCCCGTAATGATGTCTCCCTGTTCGGATCGTGTGTCTGTGCGACACTGCTGTACCCTTTTCAGATACGTGTTTTTTGACCTCGGCCACGGGTACCCCCACCCCCGCCGTCCGCGCCGCCCCTCCCCCGCGTCGTCCGCCCGCGCCGCGCAGCGATCGATCGCCATTGATTGTCCCTGACGAGCTGCTCCACTTTCCAGCCAATGTCAGGAGGGGGGATCTCCGCCGCCCTGGCGGTGTCATTTCCACACACTCCCTGGGCTGCCGCCAGCTCGGGCGCTACCAAGAGCCGGCGTGGATTGCCCGGAGCGCGGACCGGACGGCCCGCCTAGCTCAGGGAAGCCCCCGACGGTGCGGCCCGGGCCCCGCCCGACGGCCCCGCTGCACCTTTGCCTGGTTGGGTGCGTGGATATTGTCCACATACGAGTTTGGGCTGGCCAGGCACGGCGGAAGGTGGGGCGCTCTGGTGCGCCTGTGTGCCGGGTGGGGGCCCTGGGCCGTTTCCGGCGGGCGGAGGCGCCAGCGGGCCAACTTTGCCGGCCCACACAGATGCTAATGATTTTCCGGGAGGCGCCAGTTATCTCTGGCCCCAGCCTGCCGGTGTGCGGGGCTGGGCCCGGCACGGCAAGGCCACCTCCTCGGCCCCCCTCACTCACATCGGGAGCCCCACCAACACACCCGTTGGCCCCAGCAGACTGAGGGTCACGGACTACCCTTGGTGTCCCCAGAACTGGCAGCATGTATTTGCTTGTCCACTCTGGATGCTGTCTTCTCTTCTGAGCACCTCTCCAAGTGTCCCCTACCACGCAAATATGCAAGCAGGGGAAACTGAGGTTCCTTCTGCTCAGTTGAGTGGGTCACCCTGCGAGCCATCCCATCGGTGGCCCGCAGCGCCCCCCCCCCCCCGGGTCTCCTCTCACGCAGGAGCCAGAGCCAGTTTCCAGACTCCCCGGTGGAAGTGCTGACGTGGCTCTGGGCAGCTGTCTGGGGCCGGGAAGCGGGGCAGATGTCACGCAGCCCAGGGGAGGAGGCGGCTCCGCGGGGAGGGCAGGCAGGGCCTCTGGCCAGGGAGACTGCCTCCTCCCCCTCAGACCTGGCTGTGGGTCTGGAGCTAGGGCACAGCCACTGGGCCAGGCTGACCAGTTTCCAAGACTAGCTCCAGCTCCTCTGTGTGGCTACTAGCAAGGCTGCAGCCTCTCTGAGCCTCTTTCTCTACTGCTAGAAAATAATAGCACCTGCTCCTGATGGATGTGATCTTAAGTGAAAGCAGAGGTGTATGGAGCCCCAGCCCTGCGCCAGGCACACACACTGTTCCTGCTCAATAAATGTCAGCCGTTGTTACTATTGTTGTCTTTGCAAGTGGGAACTTGGTGAGTCCGAAAGGCAAGACTGAGGATGCCAGCTGGCTTCAGAGGTCATCCCAGCCAGTCTGCTGCCTCACTGCCCCTGGCCCTGTACATTTCTTATGCCTGTCTAGCTTTGTGCCTTTTCACTGCAGTGGCAACCCCTCTTGGCTCTGCCTGCTGCCAAGCTGGCCCCCTCCTCGCCTCTTACCCGTGTGGTTCACTCCTATCTGGCGGCCACATTGGGTCCCTCAAGCAACACAGCCCCCTGGGAACAGCAATCGATGGGGCGGAACAGCCTCCCTGACAGATGGACCCACGGAGGCTGAGCTGCTTCAGCAGAGCTCCCTGGGAAACCGGAGACAGGAGCTGAGCCACCATGGCTGCCTCCTAAATAGGAATGGGAGGGGGCAGGGAAAAGAGGAGGCCAGAGTTTATAGCCAGCCCTTTAGGGATGGGCCTGAGTGGACAGGGCAGCCGCACTGTTTTCCTTCTGTGGGGAGGGCTTGGTAGGTAGGTAGGCTTTGCCTGGAAGTGGGATGTGTGAGTTCCCTCCACAGGTAAGTGAAAGATTTTGCCAGCTCCGCACTGTGAGCACTTTTTCAAATAGGCCCAAGCTGGTGTGTGAGTAGGTGGGCAGGCAGGTAGCTTATCACATTCCTCAGGCCACAAGGGCCCTCTAAAGCTAGACTAGCAGAGGGCCTTCTCTGCCTTTGGAAATGAGACTTAATGGGCCTTGATCCTATATAGGTGGTGGGGGTGAATTGACTCCCTTGCCCTCTTTTGGGAGCCAATTAATCAGGAGACTTGTTTCTTTTGTTTCTTTTTGTTTGTTTGCTTTTTGACATAGGGTCTCAATGAGTTCAGGCTGGCCTTGAACTCACTATGTATCCCAGGCTGGCCTTGACTCATGGTGATCCTCCTGCCTCAGCCTCCCAAATGCTGAGGTTACAGGCATGTACTACCACACTCAGATAACCCAGGGCTTTTTTTTTTTTTTTTTTTTTTTTGTCATTTTGAGACAGGGTCTCACTACGTAGTTCAGGCTGGCCTTGAGGCTCACTTAGTAGCCCAGGCTGGTCTCGAACTTGCAATAATCCTCCTGCCTCAGCCTCTGAGTGCTGGGATTACAGGTGTACGCCACCATGCCTGGCACCCAGGACTTCTTCATCTCAACACTAACACTTTGGGCAGTAAGTCCTTTAATTCTTTTCCCTGTGCATTGTAGGATGCTTAGCAACATCCTTGGTCTCTAACCATGAGGTGCCAGTAGCAGCAGTTGTGACAATCAGAAAGCTCCATACAGGGCCAGGGATTTAGTTCTGTGGTGTAAGTGCCTGCCTGGTAGGCGTGAGGTTGTGAGTTCAATCCCTGGTATAAAAAAAAAAAAAAAAGAAAGAAGAAAAAAGAAAGAAAGAAAGGAAAAGAGAAGCCGGGTGTGGTGGCACACGCCTTTAATCCCAGCACTCGGGAGGCTGAGGTAGGCGGAGTGTTGTGAGTTCGAGGCCAGCTTGGGGTACAAGGCGAACACAAGGCCGACCTGAGCTACATAGTGCGACCCTGCCTCAAAAAACTAGGGCCAGGAGTTTGGCTCAGTGGCTTAGGCACCTGTCTGGCAGGCGCAAGGTTGTGAGTTAGATCCCTGGTGCCACAAAAAAGAAAAAAAAAAAAAAGGAAAAGAAAGCTTCAGACATTGCCAAATGTCTTCTGGTAGCTTTTCTAGTTTAGAGCCACTGGTCTAACCCCAGGATCAGCTCCCCTGGAGAGACCAGCTAGGAGCCCTTGGGTTTGCCAAAGATCTTCTGCAATAGTGGGGGAGAGGGTCTTCCAAAATAGCCATTCCCAGCTGAGTCCAGAAGAGTGGGAGATACCCCCTACTCCCATGGCCCCAACTGCCAGGTTAGAGCAAACCATGCTTGCCTGAGATGCCAGGGCTATTGGCGTCACTGCTCAGCTGCACCAGGCTTGGTGCCAACACTTCACTGCTGAGGCTGAGTTACCGGGGTGGGGGAGTAGATGAGATCATGGGGCTACTCAGGCTGCCTAGGTGGCCTTCTGTTCAGCCCCCTTGAGATGGGCTGCCAGGATGGATGATCAGCCTTGTCCCTTCCCTTGGTACCCCGGAATAGCTCTGCTGCCTCCCTCCAGGTCATTGTAGTGCTCAGGATGGGACTGGAAGGACTCAGAACCTGTGGGGGTGCTGCCTTGGGGTAGGAGAAAGATTGTGGACACAGTCCAGCCAGCTGAGCCAGCTGACAGCTGGACCACCTGTGCACTGAGTTCATGGTCGCCCCCTCCAGGTTGGTGGCGGGGAAGATGCTGTGGCTTGGCTTCATGGCACTGAATATCCTAACGCATAGCCCTTGAGACAGGAGGGGGTGGGGGCTACCTCTGGAGTCATTTTCTTCCTGGCAGACAGGCAGGGGAGGGACCGCTCTCTGGTACACAGTCTCACTGCTGACAAGTCCCTGTTTCTGTCTAAGCTATGTCCTTTCTTCCTAAAGCATCAGCCCAATTCTGGCCCCTGTGGCCTGGCCCCCGCAGAAACAGTGCCCCACACTGCAGGCTCAGAGGCTAGGGTGTGCCTCATTCCTGGGGAAGAGAAAGCTCATCCTTGGGGAACTCTCAGCCAGCATGCAGGTCAGGGCATGCCTGTGTGGACTGAGAATGAGGGTGCTTACATGGACAGCACTAGGGGGATAGAAAGGGGCACTGGTGCCAGATGACAGACTGTCCAAGACCCACGGAACTTAGCTCCAGCATAGGGGACCCCAGGTAGGGAGGAAGGAGTGGCCGGGGAAGTGGGCAGTGGCTTTGTAATCAGAGATGGGCCTGGCTGGCTACAGCAGTTTAGGACTAGAGTTTAAAATAGCGCCTGATCGGGTTCAGGTCACCCACAAGGTGTGGCCACAACCATTCAGCTCGAATTTCTTGCCTTCCCTGATGATTTGGTGGTAGAGAAAGACTCCTCAGACAGATGGGCCTCAGCACAGGAGTCCAGGCACCCACCGCTCCGTCTTCCTCCTGCCCATGCTGTGCCACACACAGACACATACACACCACACACACACACACACACACACACACACACACACACGTGTGCGCACATGCAGCAGACTTGCTCCAGTCACCTGATGTCCTCCCTCCTCTTCAGTAAACATTTCTTTAGCACCAACTGGAGGACAGGGGCTGGGCAGATGGGAGATGGGTAAGGCGTTATGCCTGCAATGGCCCGAAGAGTGCATAGAAGGAACAGTAAACAGTACATAGTGGTGATTGTGCCCCTGGAATGTTTCACTTCTGTCCCAGCTTTACCCTAAAAGTTCTAGTTGAAATACCCCACAGGCTGCAGCAAAAAAGAGGACTAGACCTCAGGTGAGCACTCCACCTGAGAACATGAAGGTTGTTGCAATAAGGGTGTGGGAATGGCCTCAAAAGCTGATGATCAGCTGGGGATATGGCTCAGCAGCATAGTGCCTGCGTGGCATGTGCAAGGTCCTGAGTTCAATTCCGGGTACCAAAAAAAAGAGAAAGGCAAAAGCTAGTGATCAGCTAGGCGTGGTGGCGCACACCTGTAATCCCAGCACTTGGAAGGCTGAGGCAGGAGGATTGTTGCAAATTTTGAGACCAGCCTACAAAGTGAGCTCAAGGCCAGCCTGAACGCATAGCAAGACACTATCTCAAAAAGATAAAATAATAAAAATAAGAAAGCTAGTGGTCTAGTGGGGTGTGGTGGCACACGCCTGTAAATCCCAGCACTCAGAAGGCTGAGGCAGGAGAATGGAAAGTTCCAACTCACTCTAGGCAATTTAGTGAGACACTGTCTCACAATAAAACACTAAAATGGGCTAGGGGTATACCTCAGTGTGAGGGCCGTGGGTTCAAACTGCAGTATGAGCCGGGCGTGGTGGCGCACGCCTTTAATCCCAGCACTCGGGAGGCTGAGGTAGGCGGAGCGTTGTGAGTTCGAGGCCGGCTTGGGCTACAACGCGAGTGCAAGGCCGGCCTGAGCTACATAGTGCGACCCTGCCTCAAAAAACCAGGGCCGGGAATTTGGCTCAGTGCCTTAAGCGCCTGCCCTGGCAGGCGTGAG
>RJWM01024549.1:0-30561 GCA_004363535.1 Dasyprocta punctata | reverse complement strand
CACCCCATCTGCCTTCCCCACTGCCACCGTCTTCCCAGGTGGGGTGGCCCCGGGGTGGCGAGTGCGGAGTCCCGGGGGCGGGGCGCGCCCGCGGAGGGAAAGAGGGGCGGGCCCGCCCAGCCACGCACCACACTCGCTCCGCTAGCCAGTTTAAGGCTCTCGGTGGCTTCTAGAGGCTGGGGACAATTAAGGAGACCGACCTTCCCGCCTCTGCACTGTTAAATCACCGCAAGCGTTAAACAGCATCGTCTCCAAATGTTTGCGCTCTAGGCCGAGTGCCTCGTCCTGAGCGCCCAGGCACGCTGCCCGGCCAAAGGTTACCTAACCCCGGAGCGCGGGGGAGAGGGGGACGCCGCTAACCTGTATGCACTCTGTAATGGGCTTTGAGATGGGAGGATTTTCCATAGACTTTCCCACAGCCACTGTAGGGGCACTTGTGCCTCTTTTCGGAGGCGTGTTTCCCCTTCGCAGCCACTCCAGGGTGGAGGAGGGAGAGCGGGCTGGGCGCGCTGCCAGGATCCTGTCTCTCCTCCGGGCTGTGGGAAGGACTCGACCCAGATTCGGTGGTCACGTCGCTGTCGGATCCCATATCCTCATCAGGACTCTCCAGACTGTCGCTGCATACCGAGGGGGTCTGGATGGGTCGGTACTTGTTCAGGTCCAACAAGCTCTTGGCGATGGTGACCAGCGTGCAGTAATCCTTCCAGGTGTCCCCCGGGTCACCGTGCTCCTTGGTCACCTCGCGCTCTGGTAGTCGTAGTCGCTCGGCGTCCGGAGCGCCCCCATGCTCCGGCACCGCAGCGCGGTTCGAAATGGAAACCAGACACTGGGCAGCCACGAAGTCCATGTAGGCGGCCGCGGACATGGTGCGGCGACAGCAGCCCCGGCGGCGCGGCCAAACTTGGCGGTGGCTGCGGAGGTTGGGCTCGCCCTGCCCTGGCTTCGGACGAAGAGCTTGGCGCGGCGCGGCGCGGCGGCCAAGGGGGCGGGGGCGCGGGCGCTTCCGACTCGCAGGAGCGCCGAGGCGACCTCAGCCCCTCATCTTTACGTAACTGGCAGCGCCTCCGCACGCAGCATCCACAGCCCGGGGCTCCGCCGCACCGCCGCCTCTCGCCGCCGCCCCTGCCCGGCGCCTGGCGCGATCCCCCCGGATGGACGGACGGACGGGCGCGCCTGCCCTTCGGAGCCGGCTCCCTTGGAAAGATGCCACACGTGGCGATCGCAAGTTTATTCGACTGAAAACGCCCCCGAGGCGCGGCGAGAGGAAACTGCAAGAGAGGAACACGCCCTCGACCGCCTCTCCGTCAAGCCAAAGCCCCGGCACATTCACTCGACCACCTCCACGCGGGTGGCGAGGGCCGCGCCGTGCGCCAGGTCTAGGAGACACTTTTCCTCCAGTCCGCGGACGGCTTCTGAGCGCCGGGTCCGGCCGGTCCGCACCGTTCCGGCATTCTCTCGCTCAGTAACAATTTCGCAGAATCCCATCACGTCACAATCCAAACCCCCTCCAATTGGCCAGTGGGGAGGGTGATTCAACTCTGTTTACTTTCTCCCCCTGCCAGTCAGAACGGCCTTTCGGTGGAGAGGTGCGTCTAGAACTAGAGGCGTGCGGCCAATCCGACTGTTCCATTCCGCTGCCTCGTGCTACCCCTCCAGCCTCGAACGCAGATATTTAAAAGGGTAACAGCCGGGAGGTCGGAAAGGGGCAGCTGCTCATCCTCTGGGGGCGCCGCTCCGTCCGATCGCCGGTCCGGGGCTCCTGGCTCCTGGGTCTGGTTCCTGCTTGCGGAGCTTCAGGACACATCTCCCCTAGTCAGTTGCGCTGGTTCCTATGACAAAAGACAACTTCAACTTGGGTTTTCCAGTCTGCAAACGGTTAAGTGACTTCCTGCAAACGCTACAGTCCCAGCAACCAGCCTTCCAATCAAAAGTAAGTTGGTTGATGTCACTGGCATTGGCTCAGCCAATCAGAAGGGCGTTTCGAAAGCAAGCGCTCCTTGCACACTTGTAAACGCGCAGAGCTGTGCTGAAACTGGACACATCTTTGTATTTTGTGTTGCTGCTAGTAAAGCTGTGATATGGGTGGGAATCCAGAGAGGATGAAAAAATACAGTGTGACTCTATACTTTTTTTTCCCCCCGAAAAAGGCCTCATTATGTCAGGACAGGTTGTTCAACAATAAACACAAATGAGAAAACATCAGTTGGTTTTCTGGTTTTTTTCTTTTTGGAATGAAGAATACTTTTACGTAGAAAAAATTTTCCATCTCATACATTAACTATGACCAACTCATCTTTAAGATTCAGAGCTAACAAAAGTTCTGCCTTTAAAGCATAGTCTTTATCAAGTAATTCTTACACAGAAACATTCCATCTTTTCCTTTGCTGTGTCTGAATTTTATTTTTTACTTTCTTGGTGTTTATTCCATGTAAATTACTTTTGTTTCCCTGTAAACCTATTTTAGCCCACCTTCAAATACAGAAGGAAAACATTCCTCATTTGTATAACTTTTCCAAAGAAACTTCACTTTCTTTCCAGAGCTCCCACCTGCCAGCATGACTGTGGGACTCTTCTCTTTACCGGTGTAGAGATAGGAACACAGAAAAGTGACTGACCTGCCTTTCTAGCATAGGCCATGACAACTAAAGAGAAACCACAAGTTTCCTGACTTCTGGCTCTTTGTGGTTTAAAACAGAGACCTTTGGTTTGGTTTTTGTGAAATATTAACTATGCTCAAAAGATTCTTAAGAACTGGAACCAGCTGGAGCTCCTTTGCCATTGAATATTGTGGCATTACCTGATCAACAATTAGTATGGGTCTTGGAGTCTGATTAACTCAGCTCATCTCTCCCTCTGGTTAATGCTGGAGTTGTTTTCCGTCTTATAGCTGAGAAACGTATCAAAGGCTAGCCTCTCTCAGGAGGCACACTGTCAACACAATTGATTAAAAACATATGAGACTTACCTGTTTCTCTGTGATATGGATTTGATGAAATGGAACCCTGCCTCTCACTCACTATGAACCTTCATTAAGATCTGTAAAAGTTACAGCAGATTCTTTGTCTCCAGGGGAAGGGTCTTAACCTAATTTGAAAGCTAGGGTAGCTGGGTGTGGTGACCTACCCTTGCAATCCCAGCACTCGGGGAAGGCTGAGGCAGGAGGATTGCTCTGAGTACTAGGCCAACCTGGGCTATATACTGAATTCAAAGCCAGTTGGAACTACACAGTGAAACCTTGTCTCAAAAAAACAAACAACAGCAGGCGTGGTGGTGCACGCCTTTAATCTCAGCACTTGGGAGGCTGAGGTAGGAGGATTGTGAGTTCGAGACCAGCCTGGGCTGCAAAGTGAGTTCAAGGCCAGCTTGAACTGCATAGTGAGACCCTGTCTCAAAAAAAAAAAAATAGGGGATTTAGTGGCCTAAGCACCTGCCTGGCAGGCGCAAGGTTGTGAATTCGATTCCTAGTACCAAAAAAAAAAAAAAAAAAAAAATCCCAAACAAACAAACAAACAAAAAAGAGTAGTTTATTTTGAATTTTAAAGTCACTACAGTAGAGGTGGAGAAGAAACATGTAGGAAGAAAGGCAGTCCTGGCCAACAGAGGACATCATCTCATCACTGTCTTTATCCTATGACCTTCGAGTGCTTACTCTACCCCAGGCCCAGTACCAAAGACCCTGCGTGCACACTTGCAACAACCCTGTGAGGCAAGCAGATCATACTGGGCTAGTGTGGAGCTACCTTGGAATTCTTGCATCCAATCCCCTTTATTTCAGAAAAGAATTCACGAAAGCCCAGGGGAGTTTGTCTAGTTCGTAATTGCTCCAAGCCAAACTCTGTCTAGGATTTGTGATCCCTTAGAAATCATACCTTTGCTTGCCTAGGTAAGGCTCAACACAAATACCAGATTTCTCCAGCGTCCCTGTGATGATGACGGCCCACAGTGGCTCCCACAATTTTTGTCTTCCCGATACTAAGGATAAAACCCAGGGCCTTCACAATAGCGTACCTCCTGAGCCCCATAAAAAGAATTATTTTGGTCTGGGCTGGTGGCACAGGCCTGTAATCCCAGTACTTAGGAGGCTGAGTCAGGAGAACTGCTGCAAGATCCAGGCCAGCCTAGGTTATATAGTGAGTTTGAGGCCATTGGGAATAGTGAGACCCCGCCTAGTAAATAAATAAATAAATAAATAACTTTAAAATAAATTATATTATTTTTATTATAAATTATACTGGGGTAGTGTCTAAGTTGCCAGATTGCCTAGACTGAGTTTGAATTTTTGATCCTCTAGTCTCAGTCTCCCATAATGATGGGATTAAGGCAAAAACCATCACAGTCAACTCCAGTCTTGTATTAACTGGCATTGTGCTAGTAAAGTATATGCCTCAGGTCTGTAGATAGCCTTAGGGTTAACATCAGCATGAAAACAGATGCTATCTACCTGAGTTTCTTTTACACATTGACCAACATCTATTGGTTGACTTAGAACACTGTCTCCTTTTTCTTTTCCCTGTCAGTCATTCTCCAGATATTTATGTTCTTGGCAATCCCCTAGGCATGGGAAATACAGAAATGAAAGGTGACTGTTTTCCATGAGACTTACATGTTAAAAACAAATAACAGCAAGTAATAATTTCTACATCAGGTTTTTATCTCATCTGTTCAACGCAAGAAACCAATTTATGCTGTTTTGCCAGCATGTGGTTATCTCAATTAAATTTTGGCAAAATATCCCAAATTAATACAAATCATCCCTAATTAAAATGCATAATGTATCAGTATTGAGTTTGCCACATACCATAAGAGGTCTGCTTTCTCCTCAAATTAGTCTTCCCTGGTATACATTTCAAATCCACACCAGCCAGCCAGCAGGAGCAAGAATAGTCAGTACTCTTAGTTTGTGTGTTTTCATCTCCACATTCTGCCTAAGTAAGCTCCGTTGTTTTAGCCATGTTCTCAGAACAATGGCTTATGGGCCTGGAGCCAGAACTATCAACCTCATTTTCTGTGCCTCCTAAAATAATTGCCATTATCCTCTCCCAAGAAGTAGAACCTGGGGTGCAGGCGGATCTTTCAGCATGAAGCAGGCCAGGCGGGGGAAGTGGCCTTCTGGGATTGCAATCAACCTCTTGGAGCCATTTCCTTATCTGTGAATTGATAGGATTAGATTAATACATCTCTGCAGCCCCCTTCCAAACTCCAACTACTTAAGGGATAAAAAAAAAAACAAACCCTAGGGGAAAAAACTGGAGCAAGATTTGAGTTCTTTAAATACCACCGCATCTGCCGTGCATCCACAAACTCTACTCTTTATGGCAGTGAAGGTCAGTGTTCCTTAAATCAATATTTAATGACATAGCAGTACAAATACAAATTTGCCTGAAATCCTTTCTTCCTTCCTTCATTTTGTGGTTTTATTTTATTTTATCCAAACTAGTTGGTAGGAAGGGCCTGGGAACATGAAGAATCCGTTCTTGCTAGGTTCAATTTTCCAACCTGGCCGAAGTTGCAAAGGTTCCTGGGCCCCTCTCCTGGAGATTTTTATTCAAACTGAGCCGGAGGCAGGGTTTCCCCTACCTTTTTGGGCTGGTCTAATAATCCCCTGGCGCTGAATCTAACACACAGATTGTGGTGCCTCATCGCTGCTCAAGGCCCAGAGAAACTGAGGGTAGAGTGGTGTTCTGTAGGTACTGTACTGGGTTCTGCCGATTTTGGCTACGCTGACTCTTCCCTGTCGGGAGGCGTGGACCGTGCTGGGCAGAGCTGCCAGGCTCCGGGCGGGAGGGAAAGAGAACAGATGGCCCGCTGGGGGCAGGGGATCACGTGTCAGCCCTCGCTCTGGGCTGGATCCAGACCTCTCCCTTCCAAGGGTCCAGGCCCCCAGCTTCAGCGACTCCACCGAGGTACACAGGATTTACTGGAGGGAAACTCCTCATTTGAGCGAAAGCAGGGCAATCAGGGAAAGTGGCGAGTTTAAGGAGCGGGGTGGGGCGTGGGGTGTGTGTGTGTGTGAAGGGATCGGGTAACAACGGCGAAATTCCTGGATTCGAAACACGATCAGGTAAAGCCAGGCGCTGGTGAAAGGCCTGCGGCTCTCACGCGTTGCGGCCCACTTCCGCTGGTGCGGGAGAGGCACTCAGTAGACGTGAAAACTTGCACAACGCCCTACTTTACTCTCGCTCCACTTAGCAGCCTTCCGCAGAACTCCAGACCTCTCCTTTGCGGAGCAGAAAGGCCACCCGTTCATGCATATGTAGGAGGACAAGTTTAGCTCCGCAGCCCCTTGCGCTCCGAGCATCCCCGCGTGGCGCTGGGTGAATCACCAGCTCGGGGGCGGGCGCTGGGCTCTGGCCGCAGACTGGCAGGCGGCGCAGCCACTCGCGGGCCGCGCGCCCGGGCCTGGCATCGCCCTTTTAAAAAGTCTTCCGCGGGCGGCCGCCGCTGCAGCAGCCGGAGGAGGCGAGCGAGTTCATCTGAGGACAGCCCCAGTTCTCAGAAATCCCTTCCCTGCTGGAACATCAAGCTCCCTTTACTGCAGTTGAACAAACTGCCCTAGATTGGTGGATGAGGAACCCGCCCCAAACTCGTGCAAGGAGCTCCGGGCGCCCGCGCCCACGTGAGCTAACCTTGAAATTAGCCTGTGCACCTGGGCGGGAGCTGGAGGGGGTGCTGGTGGGCGGGAGGTGGTTGTGGGCCCCAGCCCGCGGCTTTGCACCCTTCGCGTGCGTGCCGCCCCCGCCACCCTGTTTCATAACTGTAGCGTGGTTGCATTAAAAAAAAAAAAAACCTCGAGCAGGAGGAGCGGGCGGTGCGTCGGGGAGAGGGCACCTTTCACCCCCCCCACCCCTCGAAGAAAAGGAAAGCCTGTCCTGTGGTCCCCTGGGAACACTGCGGAGTAGGGTGTCGAGATGACATCAGCTTCTAAACATAGCCCCGCACCGCACCCCAACTCTGAGCGCCTCGCGCAGGGCGCGGGGGTGGAGGGGGGAGGCGGCGCTGCTGTCCCCGGCGGGCTGGCCGGGCTGTGCGGGTGGAGATGACTTTGCAGGAATCGTGCTTTCGGCGCTGGCAGACAGATCTTTCCCGCGATGGCCCGGCCGCGGGGTTGGGAAACATTTCTGCCATTCCGTGCTCGCCCCTGCCCCATAAAAGCCACACGCACACACAGACACACGTGCACTTGGAGCCAGAATGTCTTTATTAGTAAAGCGGCCCAGACCCAGCCGCGGTGCCCAAGTTCGGGCCGCAGCCGGCGCCCTGCAGCCCCTCGCCGGGCACGGGGTTGAGCGGCCAGGGGTCGGGGCGGCCGCCCCGTGAGTCAGGAGGGCTGTTTCCTGCAGTTGTTGTGGAACAGTTTGTCCTTCTTACCCACCCCCTCCGCCCCGTCTCCACCCCCTTGGTAAATATAGCGCTCACGTTTCATCATCTCTTTGTCCAACGCGCGCCAGACACCCCGGCCCGCGGCCCCCGCCGCCGCCGCCTCCGCCCGCCTCGCCGTTACCTCGCCTGACCCCGCGCGGCCGGGCGGGCGGCTGGGCTGCAGTCTCCCCGAGGCGCGGGACCCCAGCGCTCCCCCGCGCAGCCCGCTGCGCCCCGCGCCCTCCCCTGCCTCTGCGCCCCCTCTTCCGCTGCGTCCCACGTCCCCGTCCCGCCCTGCTGCCCGGTGTCCTGGGGAGGAGGAGGTCGAGGTGTGCGGAGGCTTTGGGAGGAGGTCACCCATTCATCCCAAACCTAGGGGTCGCCCCACGCCCAGGTCCGTGCCGGGTGTCCCCCGTACTCCCACCCTCTCCCAAGTGCCGAGGCTGCCTGCCCTGTGGTCCCCTCCCGGCGCAGGTGACAGGCTGCTGAGACGGTTCTGATTCACCGACAGCTAAGCGGGCCGCTAGGACTCGGGACCGGGCGCCCGGGGGTGGTGGGGGAAGGGAGCCGCCTCCCCCTCCCCTCCCCCTCCCGCAGCCGGGGCGTGGGCCGCAGGGTCGGGACAGGCACGCGGAGTGGGTGACAGCCGGGAAGTGCGTGTGTGCTCCTCGCTCGCTCCCTCCCACTCCCAGTCGCATTTCCACACATACAGCTTCCCACGGGGGCCCGGAGGCGGCGGGTGTTCTCTGAGCGCAGGGAACTGGCTCTCCCTGCGGTCTCTTGTTTACTTCCCTCCCCCTCTCCCCCTCCGTCCTCGCCTCTCCACCCCGTCACCCCCTGGCTGCCTCCCGCGGAGCAGCTGGGAAACCTGCCGCAAAACACTGCAGTCATGGGACTTCCTGGACCCGAGCTGTGCCCCAGGCCTGCCCTGTCCTGCCCTGCCCTGCCTCGCCCTGGGGCCTCTCGGAGCGCGCCTGGGGCCGGGAAAGGACGGCTCCTGGGCCTCCCTGAATCCTTGGCTCTTTTTCCCCATCCCGTCCTCCCACATATACCTTCCTCTGGGGGCCCTGCCTGACTGCCTTTTTGGCCAGGGCTCTGGGCCTCCCTCCTGTGTGGCCACCTGTCCAGGGGGTTCTGCATCCAGGAAGCTGCAGACCTGGCTTCTTTGTCACCACACACTTCCTGTGCATGAGGGGTGCCGAGTCCCCTGTTGACCCAGGCTTTCGGGCAGGCCTCCCAAACCCGCTCCGGGGACACACCCTCTCCTTATGGAGTCTGACAAAACCTTCCTTTTCAAAGCTTTGCTCCCAGCAGGGAAGAATGCAGCCTCTCCCGGCAGAAGCTGAATGAACAAAGGATGCCGGGGAGGCCGGGAGGGTTCCAGCTTGGGGTGCCGCCTGCCTCAAGTTCACCCCATTTAAAAACCACCTCTTCACCACCTCCTTCTGCTCCACTGCCATGGTTACCAGCTCCCTGTCCTTTTGCAGCACTTGTGTTGCCCAGAGCAGACACAAACAAGGCCATTTTAAGTGTTCTTTTAAATTTCCGCACACTGCCTGGGTTTTAGGATAGTGGTGAGTGGGAATAAAGTTCTGACGGTTGCCCGTTTCTTCTCACCCCGAGACTCTGAATAAATCTTTTACAATGGAAGCCTGCTGAGCCACTAGAAGAGGGAAGGACGGAGAGGCCGGGAGTGGTTTTCAGGACAAGCATGGTTTCTCAGGTTAGACCCTGTTTCCCTAGGCCTTGCAGCTTTAAGCCCCCAGCTGATCTGAAGGACCGGCTGATAGCCGATGCCACCCCCTCTTGTGGCTGTCATCTGTGAGCTAGGTGCACTCCTCCTCATTCTACTGATTCCCACTCCTGACTCAGCCCCCCACCCCACCTGCTGCTGTTCACCATTCTGTGGAGCTTGGCATCCTGGGAGATTAATGACCCTGGGGCCTGAAGCACAACCTTATATACGGGTACCTGTTAGGGTTGATACATTGTGTCAACTTGAGAAGTTTGGAAGTTTAAACTGAGACTCAGCAGGGAGCCACAGTTTCTTCTTTGTAAACATCCTCATCCTGTGCAAACGAGGGCAAGGAGATTTTGTGAGGGCTACACCCACCGGAAGGGGTGGGTGTGGCCTGTGTACAGTATAGGGGAAGAGAAGAGGTTTGGTTTTCTGCCCTTTTTTTGCTCTGGGGGCTTTTGCTTTAGCTGCTGCCTTGAAGTGTTGCCCCAGTGCTATGCCACCTTGCTTTGGAGCCAGCTGATTATTGACTGAGACCTCTGCAAACTGAGCTAAATAAACCTCTCTTTCCCTAATTTTGGGTGTCAGGTATTTTATCTCAGCAACTAGAGAAAAGTAGCCAAGACAGTAACCTTATCACATGGGTACCCTAGACCTTTCCCTGACCAAATAACAGCGCCACCCCTGAACTCTTTATTTCTAACTCCCACTTCCAGGCTGACATCTCTTTCTTTTCTAGCTTATTTGCCCTAGTTAGCACCTTTGAGCCGTTCTTTGACCCTATTTTGACCTCCATGCCCCACAGGATTCCTCCTGGTCCTTCTTGCGTCCCTCTTACTCAGCTTAAATACCATGGTCTGTCGCTGTATCCTTTCTCTGCATATATCCTGCACTTCCTTGTTCCACCAGTTTAGCACCCTGGCCAGAAACCACAGGCTAATTGTTGTTGCTCTAAATTTGTGATTCTAAATCTCAGGTGGGTGCTCCGCGCTGCCTTGTGCATGGTCCCTGGTCAGTTTACTTTCCCACACTCTGAAGTGACAATATTGCACCTTTCGTCCTCCAAGAGACAGCAACCCTCCCCTTCCTCCCCTGGAGCTGAGAATCTTACTTCTTTTTTCACTGAGAAAAAACAAGCAGACAAACAATTTGACAAAAATGACTTCTTCGTCCCATGGCTATTTCTTGCACGCTGCTTGCCTGTTCTGCCTGGGCCCGGCCTTGCCTCCTATGATGTGGATACAGCACCCTGTTCTACAGAAGGCAAACTCGCCCACTTGGCACCAGGATCCTGTCCCCTCGTTACTATTGCTACAGTGCAGATATAATTTGAGTGTCCCCGGGGCTTCGTGTGCTGAAAGTTAACCTCTGTCATGAGATAGTAAAAGGATAGAAACTCAGACTAGAATGAGTAGAGAGGGACCCTTGGAAAGTGATTAGTGTTAGATAGATATGGTCCCTCTGGGACAGCCCCCAGTAGGTGGATCCTGGTGGCTTTATAAGCAGAGAGAGACACGGACAGACACGGAGCCAGGCGCACCTGTCAGCTCCTGCCCGGAGCTGCTGTGCACTGCGTAGGCCTCTGCACCGCTGGAACTGCCAGGCGGAACCCAAGCAGACCTCCGTCCTTTGTAAAGTAGCCGCCTTGGCTGCTTCGTTACCGTAATGAAATCCCCCTCTATCGCTTGCGCATCGGTTACACTCTGCTAAATCATTCACCTCTGCACAGACCACAGGCACTCCTGTTTTATACGCACGCGCGTGTGCTCCCCGACCCCGCGGTCCTCTGCACTCTCCTGTGTGCCCGCCTCTTTGTTCTGATCTCACACGGTCGTACTTGCTCCCCATCGCTAGACCACAACACTCTTCTCATGGCCCCGGGTGACCCCCATCCCGCCAATCTGCTGAGCAGTTATTTCATTTAATCTCCCCCACAGCAAAGAAGACTGAGGAGTGGACTGTAAGAAACAGGGAAAGCAGACTATAGTGTCCTAGAAGCCGAATAAGGGAAGAGGTGCATTCCCTTTTCCATTTTCTTTCTCGGTTCTGTTCTCCAAGGCCTCTAGCTCTTCTAGGTCCTAGGTCTCAGCTTCTCCCAGAGCTCTGTCCCGGGCTCTCTCAGTATCTATTCTCTCTCCCTTGGTGATTTCTTATAACCTAAGGCCTTAACACCTTCTATCTAAGGTGCCAATTTTATCTTCACTCAGTTCAGACCTAACTGTTGTGCTTCACACTTGACTATTCAACCATCTCTCCACCATCTCACCTGAATAGGTAGTGGGAATCTCCAACTTAGCGTTATGATGGTAAGTTTGAGGTTTTTTTCCCTTCAGTTCTGGGAATAAACCCAGGGTCTTCACACTGGTCTATGTTCCTGCAACCCCTTCCCACCCACTTTTTCTTTGAGTTTGAGACTCTCTAAGTCTCTAAATTGCCCAGGCTGGACTCAAATTTACAACCTTTTTGCCTCAGCTTCCCAGGGTGCTGGGATTATACGTGTGCCCTACCACACTTGATTTGCCTTTCTTCCTCTCCTCCCTCCTTCCCTCCTTCGTTTCTTCTTCTCTCTATCCCTTTCTCCTTCCTTTCTCCCCTCTCCTTTTTTTCTGAAATGCTGGGTAGCCAACCTAGGGCCTCACATATGCTTGACATGTACTTTACATCCCTCACCCCGTGTGCTACATAGTTCTTTTATTGGTTATATTTAATGTCTTAGTGTTTTGCCCTCGTTTTTGTTTTTTCTTTTCATATTTGTTACTTGTTGCTGGTTTTATGCTAGAATACAAGGCATTTCACGGGTGTATTCTTTGTGCTGAGAACAGTACCTGGTAGATAATAAATGCTCAATAAATTTTGCTGACTGTAGAATTACACTGAGGACAAAGAGCTGTAATTGTTTTGCCCTCTTACTATTTGCTGTGTGATTTTAGCACTCCCAGTTTACAGATGCAGAAAGTAAGTTTCAGGAAGACTTAAGTGACAAATCCAGACTCAGACAGGGGTGAAGCTAAGACCTGAACGCGAGATTCCATGAGCAGAACCTTTGTTTTTAAGGAAAGGCTCCACTGCAGGCCCCTGATGAGGAAGATGGAGAAGCAAAGGTGAGCTTTCCGCTGTGGCTGCAGTCAGATGTGAGGAAGTGCAGTGTAGCATTTTCAGATGTCACCACGTGTGTGGGTACACGTGTGTGTGTGTGTGTGTGTGTGTGTGTGAGAGAGAGAGAGGCAGAGTGCATCACATAGGGTGTGTCCCTTGGTCCAGACCCTGGTACTGCAGAAATGGTGCGGATGGTGGCTGAGGACGTCGTCCTGTGTTGACTTGTGTTTCCTTATAAAGATGTTGAGCACATCTGTGTAGGAGACGCACGTGACCGAAGGCCTCTAGGTGTACTATGGTCATTGTACGGGCTTCTTTTCATCTTTCTGCTTTGCTGTTCTCTGCATCAACTTCACCCAAGTCCTTGCTGTCTTTCTTTCTTTCTTTCTTTCTTTCTTTCTTTCTTTCTTTCTTTGTGGCACCAGGGATCGAACTCACAACCTCGCACCTGACAGACAGGCGCTTAAGCCACTGAGCCAAACTCCCGGCCCTCCTTGCTGTCTTTCTACTGTAATTCTCATCATGGTGATTCGTGCTTTGCGCTTTCTTGTTCATATTCATCACGATGCAGAACAAGTCACTCATGGCTTCTTTCCCCGAAGCCCACCCGGCCTCGCCTCAGCCACCTGTGTGGGCCAGTAACAGAAGCCAGGGTCCTCGGTGAAGACTGGCTTGGAGTCTCGGTGATAGAACAGGGTCGGAGACACTCCTCTGGGAGGCGCGATTTGAAAAATGTCTGAGGAAGTTTTTGCTGTTGTGATGCTTAGTGAAGGGGCCGGCCTTTGATAGCCGGGGCCGGGAGCTGCGGGTCAAGATGCTATACCTCCTGCAATGTCCAGCACAGTCCCAGAGCAGGAACTGTCGTGTTGAAAGTGCCACTGGTGCCCCTGAGAAGACCTAGAAGCGGTTGGGTTATACTTCTGGATCTGGAGGTGGTGCTCCTCCCCCGAGGCCTGTGGAGAGGGCATGGCGGCTGGGATCTTGGTCGGAAGGAAGGGTGAGTTGGGAGCTAGACAGGCATCCTCCGGCTCCTTTCCCTCCCCCGCTTCATTCTTCTTCTCTCTTCCCTTGGTCAACATAGATGGACTCAGCCGATGCCCAAGTCTAGTCTTCCATGTCCTTGGGAACTGCCGGGCCATGTCTCCTTTCCGTCTGCCAGCCAGAAGTCTGCAGAGGGGTGGGATTTACTCTTTTTCAATTCTAATATGGAGCTTTCTGTGCAAAGCGAAGCGGTGATATATTCTCATCAGGATACAGTGGAATACACTGAGTGAATGACAGAGTCCCTGGGCTTGCGCCGACTGGACCCTACCATTCTGCTTTGGCCACTCATTAGCTCTTTGAAGTTGGGCAAATTATATAACATTATTTAAAATGTCTTCATCCAAAAGGGTAAAAATAGTAGCTACTTCACAAAATCATTTAAGTGATAATAAAACTCCTAGGAGCTGGGTGTGGTGGAGCACACCTGTAATCCCGGCACTCAGGAGGATGAGGCAGGAGGATTGCTGCAAGTACAAGGCGAGCCTGGGCTACGTAGCAAATCCCCATGCCCCATACAAAGACAGCGGTGAATGTAGCTCAGTGCCGAGATCCTGAGTTCAATCCCCAGTACCGCAAAAACAAAATGTGCATGGTAGAAAACCTGATGTTGATACGCGCTGCCTTGGTTTTGTACGCCCTAGAAACCAAGGTGGAGACAGGGATGTGGGGGGCACATGGTTTACATGGGAGGTGATCCTGGGGAGCAGGAAGAACAACACAGGGCAGGAAGCACAGCCCATAGCTGGGAGCACGATCGGAATACCTGCTGGGGTTGTGCACCCCAAGAAGGGGAGGCAGAAGGATTTCTGCAGCCATGCCAGTTTTTCCTTGCTGAGGGATTACCCCAGGAGCACTAACGGCTGCACCTCCTGCAGCTTTGGAGAAGGCCTAGGCAGAGCACGTGCCCTGGAAGAAGTCACCCTGAAATCTGCACTCCATCACAGCGTTCAGAGCCCCAAGATAATGGCAAGCAAAGCATCTGTTACAAGTGCTCAGTGTGTTGTAGCTATTGTTACTCGAGCTATTAAAATAGATTATTTAACCGAGTGCTTTTGATACCTTATTGTATGTAAGAATTACCTGGGGATCTTGTTAAAATGCAGATTTTGATTCAGTAGGTGTGGGTGGGCCAGAGTTCTACATTTTAACAAGGTCCCATGTGATACTAACAGTAAAGATTTATTTAATTGATACACATTTATCAAGCACTTCCTGTATTGTAGTTACCGTGTTGGACACTGGCAAAAAAAACTTTTGTGATAGAGTAAATAATAACTGCACAAAGATGCCCACATTGCAATCCCTAGTCTTTGAATATGGTACCTTATGGAGTCAAAAGAATGTTTTAGATATGACCAAGCTGAGGATCTTGAGATGGGGCAGTCATCTTGCATTACGAGAGTTGGCCCAATATAATTACAAAGATCTTGGAAGAAAAAGGCAGGGGCCTGGAGCAAAGATGTCACAGTCCTAACTTTGAAGATGGAGAAGGGGCCAGAAGACACTCATATAAACGTGAACAGAATGAGATCTACATCAATCAGGATAGTTTACGTTAAGTGATGGTAACAAATGACCCCCAAGTCTCAGTTGCAGGAGCTAAAAATGATTTGTTTATTGCTCATGATACATTTTACACAGGGATCAGCTGAGATATTTATCAATCAGGACCTAGGAACAGCCACCATCTGGAACATTCAGGTCATAACTACCATGTACATCTCATATGTTATATTCCATCCTTAAAGGGAAAAGGAAGTACAATTCTTCCATGTGCCCAGAAGTTAGAGAGCTAGAAATATTTGTTGGGTCTGTATCTGGTATGACTGAGTAAGCTTCTTTTATGTATGGGAACCCTGATATGTATAGCAACTGTGAACTCTGGGTAAAATATAAAAAAAGGTAGCCTTCCTTTTCTCTCTCTCTCTGTTCTTTTTGTTTCTTTTTGGTACCAGGGATCAAACTCATGACCTCAGGCTTGCCAGGCAGGCACTGATGCCACTGAGCTAAATCCCCGGCCCTCCTTTTTTTCTTTTTAAAGCAATGTTTGGTGCTGGAGATCAGACCCAAGGCTCTATGCACCGAGCTGCAGCCCCTGCCCTAAAAAAAATGATTGGCTAAAATTTCGGAATCATTTTCTTTTGTTACCTGAGGAAAATGAACAGAAACAGGCAGATCGTAGAAGGGAATTGATATCTGGAAGAAGGAATGACTTGAAAAGAATTTCCTGGGTGAGAGAAAAGGGGACATGTTGGTCAAAAGGTGCACTTTTATTCAAAGGTGAACAAGCTCTGGTCCTGTAAGCTATGGCATGGGTGGTGATGGATATGTTAATTGGATTGTGTTAATTATTATACTAATACATATATATATATATATAAAATCACATTATGTACCTTGAATATGCATGTATAATCTTTGTTAATTAAATATTTAAGATTTTTAAAGAGACAATTTCCTGCTCATTACAGCTTCAGGATTTAGAGTAAGTCCCAATCTGCACCATTTAAAATGGTTAAAATGCTGACAAAATGTGCATGTGCTCACACACAATCTCACTGGCTTGAAGAGCCTGGGGATGAGGTTTAGGGGCCCCTCAGCTGACGGAAAGTAGAGAAAGAATTCCAGTACAGTGGGCCTGGAGAGGAGGCAGGTGGTGATGGATTAGTTATTCACAATGCCCAGGTATATTACAGACTTGCTTGTCATATGATGAAAGAGAAAAACACGACCCGCTCCCATCAGAAATGACAGTCAGTGGGGATCAAGCCCAAGATAGCCTGGGTGTTGGCTCTTACACAAATGGGTGTTGAAGCAGCTATTATAACTCTGTTTGTGATGGAAGAAAAAGATGCTTGTAGTGAGTGGGTAGAAAATCCCAGCAGAGAAACAAACAAACAAAAGAATGGAAATGCTAGAATTTAAAAATACATGTGAAAGATTTATTGCATAGGGTTAACAGTACTCAGGGACCAGAAAGGGAAGCCAATGAACTTGATGGCAGATCAAGGGAAACTAGCCACCTAGAGAAGCAGAAAGGAAAAAAGGACCTGGCGGGGTGGGTACAGGGAGAATCTAACATGTCATGGAGTATCAAAAGGGGAGGAGGGAGACAGTGGACCAGGTGGTATACTGGAAGAAATACAGTAGTCTTCTTTCATTTGCAGTTTTGCTTTCTGAAGTTTCAGTTAGCCACAGTCTATCTGTAAGAAGGGTGAATAGAGAAGAAGGATTGTTATAATTGTCCTATTTTATTGTTGTTGTTGTTACTCTCTTACTGTGCCTCATTTATAAAGTAAGCCTTATTATAGGTATGTATGTGTAAAAAATGAACATATTTAAGATTGAGTACTAGCCGGGCATGGTAATGCACATCTATAATCCCAGTACTCTGGAGGCTGAGGCGGGAGGATTGTTATGAGTTTGACACTAACCTGGGCTACGTAGTGAGTTCAAGACCTACATAGTGAGACCTTGTTTCTCAGAAGAACAAAAAGCAAAGCAAAACAAAAAAGATTAATTGCTATCTGTGGTTTTAGGCATCCACTAGGGAACTTGGAATATATGCACTGCAGGCAGGGGAGACTACTGTCCTAGTGAGCGGAACTTGACAGACTCCAAAAGGTCAATGAATCCAAAGCAGGAGTAATGCAAAGAAAATCACACCATAGTCAAATTCTGAAGATGCAAAGATAAAGGGAAAATTTTAAGCTGCCAGAAAAATAGTCATATCGTATCCAGAGGAATGATGATTTGAATTCCACTGACTTCTCCTCCTAAGCAGTGGATGGCATCTCAAAATACTGGAAGAAAGTACTCCTGTTGGCCCAGGTTTCCGTATCTAGTGAAAATATCCTTCAAGAATGAAAGCAAGCTGGGCGTGGTGGTGCACATCTGCAATCCAGCATTGGGAGGTGGAGGCAGGAGGATCACTGCAAGTTTGAGGTCCAGATAGGTTATATAGTGAGTTCAGGGTCAGCCTAGAACATATACATAGACCCATAGACCCTGTGTCAGAGAGAGAGAGAGAGAAAGAAAGAGAGAGAGAGAGAGAGACAGAGACAGAGACAGAGACAGAGAGACAAAGAGAAATAAAGCCAAAATAAAGATAATCTCAGATTAAAGAAAAAAAGGGAAATTGCTACCAGCAGATTTACACTATAAGTTTTTCAGTTTGAAAGAAAATGCAACTTGATGGAAAAGAGAATCCTTAGGGAGGAATGAAAAACATCAGAAATTGTAAAAATTGGGATACACAGAATTCGGTTCTGAAACATTTTTTTTTCTCTCAGTGCTCAGGGTCGTCCAGGACCTCCCACATAGCTAGGCAAGCAGGTTACCCCTGAGCCATTATATCCCCAGCCCTTTTAGAAGTTTTAATTTTCGGATAAGGACTCAATAATTTGCCCAGGCTGGCCATGAAATTGTGATCCTCCTGCCTCAGTCTGCAAATAGCTGGGGTTACAGATGTGTGCCGCCATGCCTGGCAAAACAGTTGCTTTAATGTACACGTTATCTAAATTCAAAACTATAAAATCATTTTGTAGGGTTTACAGTAATGAAAAGGTACTACATATGGAAATCATAGCATAAAAGATGAGGGGAAGGTAAGCTCATGTACTCTTAAAAGTTTCTTCCTTTTTTTCTCTTTAAAAATTGTATTGGTTGATTCTTGGTACCCTCCTCAAATAAATTTAAAAAAATAAAAAAAATTTTTATTAGTACATTTTAGATATACATAATGATAGGATTCCCTATGCATCATAGGGGATTTGTATCTGTACGTGATACATCTTGCTGCTTCTTTTTTTTTCCCATTCCTCCCTCCGTTCAACCCCTCTGTCCCTTCTTATTTATGAAAGCTTTGCTTCCGTTTTTTCCCTTCTATTTTCTTTCTTCTCCCTTCCTTCCTTTCTCTCTACCCTCACCCTTGTTTCCCTTTCCATTTGAACATTTTCTTCCCATTTCCCAATATCTATTATACATTTTGGTCCTGATTTATACTTTTGGTTTCTTACATCAGAGAGACAATGCAGTATTTAAACAGGTGTGTCCATTTTATTTCACTTAAGAGTATGGTCTCAAGGTGCATCCATTTACCTAGAAATGTCTCAAGTTTGTGCTTCTTTATGGCAGGGTAATACTCCATTGTATAAAAAACCCCTACGTTTCCTTTATCCATTCATTGGTTGATGGGTATTTGGGCTGTTTCCAAGATTTAGCTATTACAAACTGTGCCATTATAAACATGGATATGCATATATTGCTGTGGTATGATGCTTTTAATTCTTTTGGGAATACCAAGAAGGGGAATAGCTGGGTCAAATGGAACCTCTACTTTTTTGAAGAATCTCCATACTGATTTCCATAGTGATTGCACCAATCTACACTTTGACCAATAGTGGATTAAGGTTCCTTTTTCCTCACAGCCCCACCAGCATTTGTTATTTGTTGATTCTTTGATAGTAACCATTCTTTCCGGAGTGAGATGAAATCTCAGCATTGTTTAAGTTTGCATCTCTTGAATGACCAGTGATATCGAACATTTTTTCATGCATTTACTTGTCATTTCTACTTCTTCATCTGAGAAGTGTCTGTTCATTTCATATACCCAGTTTTGGATTTGGTCTTTAAATTTGGGGGATCAGATTCTTTTGAGTTCTTTTTACATTCTAGATATTGGTCCTTTGTCTGAGGAATAGCTAGCAAAATTTCCCCCACACTGTGGGTTGTCTTTTCATTTTGTTGGTGCTTTCTTTTTCTCTGAAAAATCTTTTTACTAAGATGAGATGCCAGATGTTGATTCTTTGTGATATTTCCTATGTGATTGGGGTTTTGTTCATAGTCTTTGCCTACATCAATGTCTTCAAGAGTTCTATGTATTGTATCTTTTTAGTGTTTCTGTTTTAATATTTAGATCTTTGATCCACTTTAATTTTAATTTAGTACATGGTAAAAGATATGTGTCTAGTTTTAATCTTCAGCATGTGGAAAGCCAGTTTTTTCAGCATTATTTATTAAAGAGGCTAGCTTTCTTCCAGTGAGGGTATTTGGTCCCTGTGTCAAAGATAAGGTGACTGAGTGTGTTTGGAGTTATTTCTGCATCTTCTAATCTGTTCCTTTGATCCTCAGATCTGGTTTTCTTTTTTTCTTTTTCTTCTTTTTTTTTTTGGCCAATGTCATGCTGCTTTTATCACAGTAGCTTTGTAGTATAATCTAAAGTCAGGGATTGTGATGCTCCCTCCCTTCCCTTTGATGCCCAGAATTGCTTGTGCTCTTCTAGGTTTCTTCTAGTTACAATTGATTTTTAGGATTATTTTCTGTAATTCTGTAAGGTATGCTATTGGTATATTGATTTGGGATTGCATTAAACCTGTTTAATGATTTGGAAATATGGCCATTTTCACCATATTGTTCCTGCTATCTAAGAGCATGGGATATCTCTCCATTTTCTAATATCTCTTCAATCTCCTTTTTCTGAGTACTGTAGTTTTCAATGTAAATGTCTTTTACTTCTTTCATTAGATTGATTTCTAGGTATTTAACTCTTTCAGATGCTATTGTGAAAGATATTGTTTCCCTCATTTCTCTCTCAGTGAGTTTCTTTATGTACAGAAATGATATTTATTTTTGAGTGTTGGCTTTGTGTGTAGCTACACTACTGAGTGGTTATTAAATCTAGAAGTCTTAGCTGGGCGTGGTGGTGCACGCCTTTAATCCCAGCACTCGGGAGGCTGAGGTAGGCGGAGCATTGTGAGTTCGAGGCCGGCTTGGGCTACAACGCGGCGCAAGGCCGACCTGAGCTACATAGTGCGACCCTGCCTCAAAAAACCAGGGCCGGGAGTTTGGCTCAGTGGCGTAAGCGCCTGCCCTGGCAGGCGCAAGGCTGTAAGTTCAATCCCTGGTGCCGCAAAAAAAAAAAAAAAATATCTAGAAGTCTTTTGGAGGAGTTTTTGGGGTCTTCGTTGTAGAGTATCATGTCATCTGCAGACAGTGACAATTTAACTTCTTTCTTTCATAACTTTATTCTTTCTCTTTCTCTTGTCTAATTGCTCTAGCTAATGTTTCCAGAACTATATTGAATAATAGTGGTGACAATGGACATCCTTGTCTTGTTCCTAATTTTAGAGAGAAAGATTTCAGTTTTTGTCTATTTAGTATGATGCTTGATGTTGGTTTGTCACAGATGGCTTTTATCAGATTGAGATAATGACCATCTATTCTAATTTTCTGTAGTGTTTTTTATCATGGATGAGTGTTTTACTTTGTCAAGTGCTTTTTCTGCATCTATTGAGATATCATATGGTTTTTGTCCTTGGCTCTGTTAATGTGGTGTATTACATTTATTGATTTGCATATGTTGAACTATCCCTGTGACCCTGGGGTGAATCCTTCTTGGTCATGGTGTATAAGCTTCCTGATGATTTGCTGCATTCTGTTTGCCAGTATCTGATTGAGGAATTTAGTGTCTATATTCATTAGACAGAGTGGCCTGCAGTTCTTTCTTAGTTGAGTCTTTCTCTGGTTTTGGTATCAGGATAATGCTTGGTTCCAGGAATAAATTTAGGAATATTGCTTCTATTTCAATTTCATTAAAGAGTTTGAGAAGTAGTAGTATTAGATCTTCTCTAAGTTTCTTGTATAACTCAGTGGTGTCTCCAACAGAACTTGGGCTTTTATTTGTTGGCAGGTTTTTAATTACATCTTCAATTTCATTGAGTGATATTGGTTTATTTAGAATTTTTATATTTTCTTGATTCAGCTTTGGTAATTCATAAGTATCTAGGAATCTGTCTACCTTTGAATTTTCCATCATTATTATTATATAGGTTCTTGAAGTAGGTATAGATTATCCTTTGGATTATCCTTTTGTGATTTCACATTTTTCATTCCTAACTGAATGAAGTTGAGTCTTTTGTTTTTTGATAAAGTTAGCTAAGGGTTTGACAAGTTTATTTAATATTTCAAAGATCCAACTCTTTGATTCATTGATTCTCCATATTGTGTTCTTAGTCATAATTACCAAAATTTCTGCTCTGATCTTTATAATTTCCTCCCTTATATGAGTATATGTGCTGCCAAAGTGAGCACTTGTCCCTCTTATGGGCATTGGGCTTGACTTGCTCTTCTTTTTCTAGAAGTTTGAGGTTCAACATTTGGTTGTTTATTTGAGCTTGCTCTATTTTCCAGTCTGTCTGTTGTTTTTTGAGACAGTGTCTCTCTATGTAATTAAGGCTATCCTTGAGGGTGACCTCAAACTTGCAACAATCCAACTGCCTCAGCTTCCCAAGTGCCGGGATTACAGGTGTGAGCCACCATGTCCAGCTATTTTTCTGATATGGGAATTCACTGCTGTACATTTCCCTCATAAGACTGCCTTCACTGCATGCGTAAATTCTGGTATGCTGTATCAGCGTTATTATTTAACTGTAGAAACTATCTAATTTCTTCTTTAATTTCATCTGTGACCCATGGTTCAGGAGGGTGTATTTAATTTCCCTGTGTTTATGAAGTTTTTGTGTTTTCTTTTGCCACTGATTTCCAATCTCACTTCACATGGTTTCCTTTGCATTTACTTAAGCATGTTCTATGCACTGGTATGCGGTCTATATTAAAGAATGTCCCATGTGCAGCTAGGAAGAATGTGTTTTCTGATTTTGTGAAATGGAACACTCTGTTGACATCTACTAAGTCCTTTTATTCAGAAGTTTGGTTTAGTCCTGATATTTGTTTGTTAGTTTTTTGTCTTGTTAATCTCTCTGTGACAGTGGGATATTGAGGTACCCCATTACAATTGTATTAGTGTTTATTTGACTTTTCATGTCTGTTATTATTTGGCTTATATACTTACGTTCACTGGTATTTGGTGCACATATATTTATGATTGTTATCTCTTCCTCTTGGATTGTTACCTTTATAAAAGTGTAGTAACCTTGTTTCTGTTGATCAGTCTTGGCTTGAAATGCACTTTGTCTGCAAATAGACTAGTACCCCTACTATTTTCGAGGTTCTTGTTGCGTGGAGTATTATACTCCATTTTTAAATTTTTAATCTATGAATTTGTTTTTTTAATTAAATGCATTTCTTGTATGCAGCATATTGTTGGGTCTTGCTTCTTGATCTATTCTGCCAGTCTGTTTCTTTTGATTGGTGAACTGAGACCATTAACATTGATGCTTATGACTGATATGTATTGATTTATCTTTGCTGTGTTATTTTCCTGTTGTTGACTCCTGTCTTGGTTACTTTTCTCTGTTGCTGAGACAAAACACCTGACACCCAAAATTAGGGAAGGAAAGGTTTATTTAGCTTACAGTTTTTGGAGGTTTCAGTCCATAATCAGCTGGTTCCAAGGCAACATGGCATGGCACTGGGGCAACACTTCAAGGCAGCAGCCAGAGCAAAAAGCAGGGAAATAAGCCTCTTCTCCTCCCTTATAGTGTATGCAGGCCACCCCCATCCCAGGGCAGGTGTAGCACTCACAAAATCTCTTTGCCCTCCTCTTGCACAGGATGAGGATATTTACAAAGTAAGAACCATGTGGCTTCCTGCTGAGTCTCTCAGTTAAACCTCTGAACTTCTCAAGTTGACACAGTGCACCATAACAACTGCCATTTTTCCCCTCTGTTTAATTGCCTGACTTACCTTGTGGATGCATTCTGTTGTGGCCCGTGGAGGTGTAATTCTTATTAGCTTTTTCTAGAACACCCTTCAGAACATTTTGAAGTGCTGGTTTGGTGGTCATGAATTTTCTCAGGTATTCTTTATCCTAGAAGTATCTTATTTCTCCAGCAAATTTGAAAGATGATTTTGTGTGTACATCAATCTGAGTTGATGGTTGTTTTCTTTTAGGGCTTGAAATACTTCAGTGAAGCTCTCCTTGGCTTGAAGATTTATGTTGAGAAGTCATCTGTGATTCTGATGGGCTTTCTTTTTTGGGTAATAAGTTTCATTTATAGATGATTTGGTTTTTTTCTCTAGTAGACTTTAATATTTTGTTCTTGTGTTGAATTTCTGGAAACTTGACTATTATGTGCCTTGGTGTAGATATTTTTTCATCATGGCTGATCGGAGTTCTGTATGCCTCAGTTATCTGTGTGTCAAATTCTTTTAACATGGTTGGGAAATTTTCTGCAATTACTTTTTTTTTTTTTTTTTTTGGCGACAGAGTCTTACTATGTAGTCCAGGCTGGCCTTGAACTTGCTTAGTAGCCCAGACTGCCCTCGAAGTCGCAGCAATCCTCCTGCCTCAGCTTCCCAAGTGTTGGAATTCCAAGTGTGTGCTACCATGCCCAGTTCTCTGCTGTTATTTCTGTGAACAGGTTTTTAATGTCATTTTCACTATCTCTTGCTTTTTCATTGACTCTAGTCAAACATATGTTATTCTTCTTTGCATCATGTAGCAGCTGTTGGATTGATTTTTTTTTTTTTGGTGGTCCCTTGCTGTGTTAGAGAAATCTTTCTTTTCATGATTGCTGACTGCAATTCTGTTTTCTATAGCTGATATTCTGTCCTCACATTGGTTGATACTGCTACATATACTTTTGACAGAATTTTTAATATCCTGTATATCTGTTTGAATCTGTTTCATGGATTGATTTTTTTTCCTATATTGGTTGTTCATGGCTTCCATCATTTTCCTCAGCTCCTCTAACTTTTTAATCTCTACCTGCTCTATATTTACCAACCATGTCCTCCATTATGGTCACCATCTCTGTTTTTATCTGAGAAACTGTTTCTGATTTGCGTTTTTCTATACCTTCATTCATCTGCTTTGTTACTTCTGATGTTACTACTTCAGAGTGTCCAGGTTGGTGGGCTTTTGAAAGGTCCAAACTCATTGTCCTCTAGGTTTACCTTTAGCAAGCTGGAAGTCCAGCATTGCATCTTCTTTCCATGTCTTCTAATTTTTTATTTTTTCATTTTTAGTTTAATTCTTGTGTTGATGCTTTTAAATTGTTTATGTCAGGCAGCTTTATGGTTAGTATTGAGAACCCTTAAGAAATGACTACTCAGAGCTATCTTTCAGGTGTAGGTGGCTTTTGAGTTTTGAGTCTGTTTCAAGATCCTACCTCTTCAATTTTTGGGGATGAGAAGTTGCTGCCGCTGTGGCCTGTTCTTTAGCACTGCCCTATGGTACTATTTATAGTCCTCAGGCAATCTCAGTGTTGGTATACCAGGAAGAATAGCCAATTAGGACAACTATGTCATCTTGGCTGAATAGCATGAAACACAGCTCCTAGAAAATGACAAATTGTGACCGCTATTAATTCGCCACCTTTAACTGTATGAACTATATTTGTGGTTATATAGCAAAATCCAAAACAAACCAGAAAACTTTATATAGTAAATATTACCTCAATATGATGATTTTATCCAGGGGGATAAAATTTAAAATGGTTAGTGTGAAAAAATAGAAAAATAGAACAGGAAGAGATTAGAAACAAGGCTGCAGGACAAAGACAGATTGCCTAAACTTTTGGAAACTGGTGAAGAAGACAAAATGGAAAGAGAGAAAGAAGTAATAAAAACAAGGACAGTAGAAAACAATAACAACAAAAAAAACTAAAGAGAATACTCACACTCATATTAAAAAAATAAGAACAATTCAATGAAGAGAAAAAGGAAGAAACAAAGAAATAAAAAAATGTCCACTTTTGGTTGTGTTTCTGCTGTCACTGGTAGACAACGTGGGCAGATAGTGTCCAGATCCATGTTGATTAATCCTAGCAAGCATGCCACAGATTTATGGCAGGGTAGCTGATAATCACACAAGCCTGCCTCTTTAGTTCCACTGAAGTTCAGGCTAGTTCCTGTCTATGAGACTGGAACCTGAGTTGTTCAGCCTGCAACACTCCATGTGCCTCCTGCCAGCTTGAACTCAACTCCTCCCCATTCTGACAATGGGATCCTCTAAATGGAGCCAACCCACAGCTGCTCTGAGTTCCCAGTTCTGTTACCTTCTCTCCAGAATAGCAGTTAGCCTATTGTTCTCACCTGGGGGATGTCTGAACAAAAACAGCTCACCAGTCCCTGCAGTCTGCTGTGTCCATCCCTCCATTCCACTGCTTCATTTCTCTGTGGAGGCCATTGGGGTTGCCAGTAGTCACCAGGTGTCTGCATACTCAAGCCCCTTCTCCCATGCAGCAATTCAGAGCTCAGGGAGAAATGCCACTCACCATTTCCTTTTTCTTTGTTGAGGTCTCTCTTTCTGCTCTCCCTGTGGTTTCTATTCTGGCTTCAGATCCTTTCCTCTTTCTTCTCTTACTCATGTTGATACATTTCAGCATTTGGACACCAAATCTAGAAGTTTTTCTCTGCCTTTCACCACTCTGCTATCTTTTCAGAAGTCATCTCCCCTGCTTTTTTTGCAGTGTTAGGGATTTTTGTATGTTAGGCAAACACGCTACCACTGACCTACATCTCCAGCCCAATTTACAATTTGTATCTTGAGACAGGGTTGCTAAATTGCCCAGACTGGCCTTAAATTTGCAATCCTCCTGCATAACCGGGATTACAGGTGTGCTCTACCATGCTTGGTCTTGCTATAAAGTTTCTAAATTTTATGAGTGGTAGAATCTTAACTTAAATAAATAGATTTGATATACAGCAAAATGACTACCATTGTATATGTTCCCCCAAAAGTTCATAGCATGTGAAGGAAACACACATGTGATAATTATGGCACAGTGTTGTATGTGCAATAAGCAAGGTTGTACAAAAATCTTGGAATCTCAGTGAATCAAATTTGTTCACTTTGGGGGTAGGAAGGTGAGAAATGGAAGTTATATTTTATCTGGGCTGTGAAAGATGTTTAGAAGATGAAAAAGAGAAGAAAGATCCCACACATGGCAAATAGCACTTGCAAAGGTGTGAGAGTGAGGTGGTGTAGAACATGTTTAAGCACTGATAATCGAGTGTCACACCTGGGAATGGTAAGCACTGAGAACCTGTCAAGAAGTTGACAGGTTTTTCTTAGTCCATTTGTGCTGCTATAGAAAAATGGTTCAGATTGGGAAGTTTATAAATAACATACATTTGCATCTTGTCATTCTAGAGGTTAGGAAGTTGAAGATCAAGGTGCTGCAGGTTCAGTGTCCGGTGAGGCCCGGATCTCCGTTTTCAACATGGCACCTTGCATGCTATAGCTTCATGTGGCTAAGGCACAGAAAAGCAAAAATATAATTAACCCACTTCCTTAAGTTCTTTTATCAGCATCCTGATCCTATATAAGGCTTAGCTTTATGATTTATACCCTTCCTAGAGGGCCCACTTCTTCATTCTATCCCACTGATGATTGAGTTTCAACATGTGCATTTTGAAGGACATGTTCAGATTTTAGCAGATCTCATCTAGAAAGATCCCTGTAGGGGCTGGGAATGTAACTTGGTGGTAAATCACATGCCCAACAGGTGCCAAGTCCTGGGTTCGAGCCTCAGCACTGGGGAAAAAAAAAAGATTGCTGTGGAGTAAATATAGAAGAAAACTGAGGCAGACAGAGCTTAGAGGCCAAAAGCCATCAGATAAATAATTACAGAGGTCGATGAGGGCCTGGACAAAGGCCATCGAAGTGAGACTGGGGATGAGGGACTGATGGCGAGATGGCTGGCGAGTGGCATTAGCTGGTCTTAGTAGAGGACTGAACATTGGGAGGAAACTGGAGTAAGCCTCAGGCTCCCAAGTATGGGCACTGGGGCCATTAATGAAGAAAGAAATCTCCTGGAAGAATTTAAAAACATGTGAAGGAGAAGATCATTGGTAAAGTAAGAAGAAAATCTCCAGAACCTAGGAAGAAAAAGGAAGCCATGTTTTCCTTTGTGGCAGGAAAGAAGGTGAGCCTAGCTAATAATCTGGAGAAATTTGGAGGTAGGAAAGAGAAAAACCCTGGGGATTCAAGCATCCGGGCATTTGGGTGTCTGTTTTATTTGGGAGGTGGGAGCGTGCAGTTGGTGTAAGTGGTGGGGAATGTGGCAAAGGGCATAGGAGTGGGGTAAGAGCTTGGAATGCTGTTGCTGGATGAAAATCCTTACTTGTAACTCTGGGTGCTGTGGCAGCTTCTCTCTGTTCAAAGAATGAGGTGACTCGGGATGAGCATAGTCATCTCCTGATGCCCTGAGGGATTGGTTGTAGGCTCCCCCGTGGATACCACAATCTGCACATGCTCCAGGTCCTTATATGAAATGGCACAGTATTTACATATAACTAACGCACATCCTCTTGTATACTTTAAAGCATCTCTAGATTACCTCTAATACCCGATAGGATGTATATGCTATGTAAGTAGTTGTTGACCTGTACTGTTTGAGGAATAATGACAAGAAAAAATCTGTACGTGTTCAGCACAGATACAGTGTTTTGTCCAATATTTTCCATCTGTGGTTGGTTGAATCCAGATGTGAAATCCACAGACACACAGGGCCAGCTGTGTTGGGGAGGGTAAGGATTGTGCAGCTGCAGCAGCTGCCACCGTGTGATGGGAAGCCATGCATTTGTGGGGTTTTCTTAATACCTTTTATTTATTTCTTGTTACAAAACAAATATGTTTTCCTTTTAGAAGAGTTTGAAAACACAGAGTAACAAGATGCAAATAAATAAAATCAGTCATACCCCTCAAACCAGAGAGGTAAGCACAGTTAATATTTTAGTGTGCATCAGTTTTTAGCCTTTTTTATGCATATACAGACTTTTTTAAAAAATGAGAATGAGATTAAGTTGTATGTATTTTTAACAATGTCTTAGCTACACCTTTCTATGAATTTTGCTGTATTACTTTACATTCTTGTACCTTAATATTTAAGCAATAATCTTTTTTTATAAGTAACATTCCAAGGGTTCAAAATTCAAAGCATATAAATGGATATGTAATGCAAAAATCTTCCAACCTTGTCTCTTAGCTAACTTGTTACATTTTCCAGAAGCAACAAAACACTGTTTTTTTTTTTTTCAAAGTCTTCCCAGGTATTTTATGTATATCCAGACATACATGCATCTTCCCCGCATTTATACCCAGATGGTTATTGTGTTTTTCACTTTGCTTAATAATAAATCTTGATGGTCACTACATGAAGGTCAACTACATATTAACCTTCAATATATGATTTTCTCATTTTTAAAGACCACTGTAGAACTCCCTTGCACCTTAATTTATTTAACAGATTCCTTTCTGCTCGGCATTCAGCTTCCTCTGAATCTTTTGGGATGTATCCCCCTCCACCACCAAAAACAAAAAATAAACAAACAAAAAAAATTATAGTGAATAGCTTTCACATTAGGGTAATAAATCTATAAATCTATTGCCAGGTGAGAGGGTGCATGCATTTGTAATTTTAATCACGTCAAATTGCCTTCCCTAGAGTTTGCATCTGTTTATATTCCTACTGGTAATGTATAATAGTGCCTGTTTCTTTACATCCTTGTCAGTGAGTACATTAAAAATGTGTTTGGTGTTTGCCAGCCTGATTGACAAAAAATGGTCTTTCAAGGCACTTTCAGTTTTCATTCTTTAGTTATGACACTGAAAAATATGCTTGAGAGTTTTTGCTGTTTCCTCTTTTTTTTTTTTTTAAGATTTTTTTGAGATGAGGTTTTTATATAGTGTAGGCTGGCCTTAAACTCACTGTGTAGCCCAAACTGGCCTGGAAATCTTGAACTTGCAGCAACTCTCCTGCCTCTGCCTTCTGAGAGCTGGGCTTACAGATGTACACCACCAGATGTGACTTTTTTTTTGGTACTGCTAAGAATTGAACCCAGGTCTTTTGCCCTGAGCTACATCTCCAGCCCTTCCTTAACTTTTTATTTTGAGACAGGGTCTCACTAAATTGCTCAGGCTGGGTTCAAACTTGCAGTTCCTCTGCTTCAGCCCCCTAGAGTTCTGGGATTGAAAATGTACACCACCACATCTGTATTTGGTTACATTTCTGGATGTTTTATAATTAGAAAGGCCTCCCACATTCAGATTAAAATTGTCCTATGGTTTTCTCTAGCACATTTAATTTCATCAATCTATTGAAAATGTTTTTCTGGAAAAAAATGTGTTTCTGGTATAATCTGTGAAGTGAAACTGAACTTGGTTTTCTCCACATGATACTCAGTTGTTTCCCCTCTTTTGTGCCACCTTTCTATTTCATATATACAGTCACATCCACTCGATGCTTTATGCCTTTATTTCTTTATCTAACCTCACTAAATTTTCTGAGACTTCTAGACAAATGGGAGGTGGAAGTAAGGGGAGTGGGTTTGTGTGTTCTCAGTCTTACCTGACTACAAACACATTCACGACTGACTACCTGTGAATTGTCGCATTACTCTCCACAAAGCTTATGCCAATTTGAACTGTAGTGTATGAAGTTGCCTAGGAAACTGTAAGTAGTAAGTATGATGTTAGCAGTAGGTTTTTATATTTTCTCTTCTTTGAATTGAGACTTACCCTTCTGTTGCTAGTTTGTGGAGTTATTTATCATGAATATTGACAAGTGTCTTTTATCTATAGAAGTGATCATATGGCCTTTATTCTGTTAATGTGAAGAATTCTGTTAGTTTTGAATGTTAAATGCACCTTCTGTTTTGGTCATGATTTGTTGTCTTTTGAATATATTGCTTGCTTGATTCTATTTGCTAATTCTTTCTTGAGGGAATTTTGTATTTTATTCATGAGATGCTGACTTGTCACATTCTAGTTTTACAGTGCCCTTGCCATGTATTAACTTGAAAGACTACTTTAGTCATATATGAAATTCCCATTTCTGGGTTACATGTTCTATTCTGGTTCATTGATATTTGTCTTTCCTATCCCCTTTTGTTTTGTTTTTTTGAGACAGGTCTTACTGTGTAGCTAAGGTTGGTCTCGAACTTGAAGTGATCCTCCTGTCTCAGCCTCCTTAGTGGCGGGATTGCATCATGTGCCAACACACCCAGCTCATCATTCTTAATAGATGTATTGTTTGGATATTTAGGAATTGGGTTGTTTCCAGTCTCCTGCTATTCTAGACAAACTGCAGTAGATAGCATTTTGACTGTATTTCTTTGTGCACCACAATCATATCTTTAGTGTAATTCTTCAAAGTCAAATAACTTGGTCAATGAGTAAACATATGTTATGGTTTGGATTTGAAATGTCCCCCATGACTCATGTGCTAGAGTCTTGTTCACCATTTGGTGGGATTTTTGGGAAGTGATTTGATCATGAGGGCTCTACCTTCAAATGGATTAATTCATTGATTCAATCATGCCTTGATGGCATTATTGGGAGATGATAGAAACCAGAGGTGGAGCCTAGTTGAAGAGGGTACGACCTCAGGGACTGTATCTGGTCCCTGGTCCCTGGT
>RJWM01024548.1:0-30605 GCA_004363535.1 Dasyprocta punctata | reverse complement strand
GGCCGGCGGGGTGGGAGGAGCTTGTCTGGGAGGGGCGGGAGGGGAGGGGCGGGGCGGCGGGAGCCCTGGGAGACGAGCTCCGCGTGGGCAGCGGGGCGCCCTGGCGCACGGGTCTTCCGACGCTCGGACCAACATGGTCCTTTCCTGGGGAGAGGGGATAGAGCCTGCTCTCGTGGCTGATTCGGGCGATGAACCCGGAACGCCCAATCGGCCGGGAAGAAGGCAGGGACGGTCAGGCCGAGCTGTCTCTTTAAGACCGTGTTCCTGCTGACACCAGGTGAGAAACCTGGGCCCCCGGTCCCGACGGGAACCCTGCAGAGGGGCGGCGCCTTCGTGTGGTCGGGATGGGCGGGAAGGGTGCCAGTGCCTGGGCGAAGTTGGAAATGGGATCGGGGCTCCGCTTTGATATCAACGACCCAGGTACCTTGTGAAATTTAGCCGGGCTCCTGCAGAGGGCGGGCGGGGGGGACCCAGTGAGGCGAGCCCTTGGCCGGCTCCCGCGTCCGCAGGGCTCAGCCCTTCGCGAATCCCGGAAGACTCGGTAGCTTGCGAAGGGCTGGGGTGCAGTCGGAAGCGTCAGGCTTGGTGGTGGGTGGGGAGGCAGAGGAGCCCTGATGTCAACTGTCGGGTAGCCCTTGGGCACAGGGTTCTGCGGGCACTTGTCCCCTGGGCAAGTGGAGCCTGGGCAGACGGGCCGTCCGGCAGCTCCTGGGGACCTCAGAGAGTATGGAGCCCGCAGAGCACAAGGGTGAGGCTGGGCGGTGTGAGGACCAGCGGGGAGCGGTCGGAACATTGTGAAGTCACAGAGGAAGTGAGATGCTGCGGCTGGGTTTGGGGCTGCTGTCTGGGGACAGGGACTGTGTGTCCCTGACAGTCTCAGCGCTCTCTGCCTGTGCAAGGGAGCCTCTGGCATCATATCTGGTGCCTAAGCTGGACTGACTAGCCGGGTGAGGACACCCCGCCACAAGGGTTCCCCTCCCTGTCCTATGCCCGAGATGAAAACAGTCCCATGTCTGCCCTCCTAAAGCCTGAATGCCACCCACCATGTGGAAGGAAAACAGTAGCAAGATAGAGTGGCACATCTGGCTGTCTCCTTTTTCCCTGCTTCTCCAGCAGACCACCCTTACTCTGCCCAAACCCAGCTCTGAGAGCTTTCTGTTCCTCCTGAGCAGTTGGCATCCAGGATTTGGGGTACCAGGGCTCTGGGGAGTATGCACTGGAGAGCAGATGTGTCTGGAAGATGAACCCCTGACTCCCATCCTCCTCCTCCTCCTCCTCCTCCTGCAGATGCTGAGGCCTCCATGGCTGTGATAAGCCTGCTGTTCTTGGCAGTCATGTACGTTGTTCACCACCCCCTGATGGTCAGTGACCGGATGGACCTGGACACACTAGCAAGGAGCCGGCAGCTGGAAAAGCGACTGAGTGAGGAGATGCGGCAGTTAGACCTAGAGTTTGAAGAGAGGAAGCGAGCAGCTGAGCAGAAACAGAAGGCAGAGGACTTCTGGCGAGGAGACGTACCCAAGGACCAGTTAGTACTGGGGAAGAAAGGCAGGGAGTGGCCGTTCCAGGCTGCTGGCCAGGAGGGGCCTCTGGGCTGGATGCTGGGAAACCTGTGGAATGCTGGCCTCTTTTGCCTCTTTCTCATCTTTGAGCTCCTGCGGCAGAACATGCAGCATGAGCCGGCCTTTGATTCCAGCAGCGATGAGGAGGAGGAAGTCCGGGTTGTGTCTGTCCTCTCTTCCAACTGGCTCGCTGACTTCCCCTCCCAGGAGGCCTTGGAATCCTTTTACAAACACCACATCCAAAATGCCATCCGTGACCTGTCAGGCACCTGCGAGTTTGTGGAGAGCTTTGTAGATGACCTGATAGAGGCCTGTCGGGTGCTCAGCCGGCCAGAAGTGCATCTGCAGTTGGAGGACTGCCTGGGTATCGGGGCTGCCTTTGAAAAGTGTGGACTCCTCCATGAGACCCACAAATTTGATGTCCTGGTGCCAATTGTCCCGCCACAGGGCACCATGTTTGTCTTGGAGATGAGGGATCCTGCCCTCGGCCGCCGCTGTGGTAGTGTGCTGGTGGAGTCTGAATGTGTGTGCAAGCAAGAGAAGCTCCTGGGGGATGTGTTGTGTCTGGTGCACCACCACAGGGACCCCTTGGCAGGCTCAGGCAAGTGCAACAGCTCCATCAAAGCGTGTCTCTGCACCGGCGTCCACCTGGACGTGTGCAAGACTGTGCAGTGGTTCCGGAACATGGTGGACAGTGCCTGGGCTCTAGTGGCCCACAAGTATGACTTTAAGCTCAGTCTCCCATCATCGGCCACCTCCTGTAAGCTCAGGCTGGACTACCCCTCAGGCCGCGTCCTGTCCATCAGCTTGGTCCTGGGGGTGCAGCGGGAGGACACCTTGGTCTACCTGGTGAGTCAGGCCCCTGAGCAGGAACAGCTCACCAGTGTGCACTGGCCAGAATCCTTTGCAGCCTGCGAGCACTTGTTCCTGAAGCTGGTAGGACGCTTTGCCCCTGAGAACACCTGTCACCTCAAGTGCCTCCAGATTGTTTCAACTCTTCTGGACCGCCAGAGGTTACCCAAGAGGGAGACACGCCCCATCCTGACCCCCTACCACTTCAAAACAGCCCTCATGCACCTGTTGCTACAGCTGCCCCTCACGGACTGGCAGCACAGCATGCTGTCCCGGCGGCTCCAAGACCTCGTCTGGTTTTTGGGCCGTGGCCTCCAGCAAAGATCCCTCCATCATTTCCTCATTGGTAACCCCTTCCTGCCCCTGACCATACCAATTCCCAAGACATTTCGGAATGCTGAGCCTGTCAATCTCTTCCAACACCTGGTGCTGAACTCCACGGCACACACGCAGGCGGTGGAGGAGTTCCACAACCTTCTGACCCAGCTCAAAACTCTGCCCTGTGCCCCACTGGCTGGGGTATCTTAATACAAAGCCCATTTTAAAAAAGAGAAGTTATTTCTGATTCTTCCAACTACAAAAGCTTATTTTTCACATATGTCAGTGGTATATGTGACCTACACCTTGCAGCGGGGAGGGTGCTAGGATAGAGTGAGACATTTTAAGAAGTGGGTAAGATGGCCGTGGGAACCTAATTTAGGGTGGGGCTGAACTTTTCCTCTGATCCAGCTTTGATCATGACCCAAAGACAATTCAGAGAAGTGGATGTAATGGGAGGATCTTGCTGCTAAGGAGCTGCCATGCTATGAAGTTGTATTTCTGCGTCAACACTGGAAGTTCAAGAGAACCAGAGAATACCTCCATTCCGGCTGACTCCTTTTTGTGAATAACTCCCAATGCGTTCATTGTGAATGGTTTCTGTGTTGAACCATTAGCTGAATTCCATCCATGCTGTGGCACTCTATCCCAGATACTGTGACGGCAACTTAGCTACTTTAGGATCTAATTTTTCAGACCCTCACTATTTTGAAAATATAACCAAGATGTTTTCCATTCTCTTTAATTAGCCCAATCTTTATACAAACATTAGAGCTGTTTTTGTACACCTAAGAAAAAAATTCCAGTACTACCCAAATAATTTGTTAACATTCATTTACAAACAAATATTAACTCAGTGGTGACCTGTCTCATAGTTAAAATAATGTACTTCCTATAGTTAATGAAATAGCTAATTTCAATGACCTTTCCAGTGACCAAGAGCAGCTTTACAAAGCTCCTCACTAAAACAAGCTTTCTGGGGCTTCTGAGAGGAACAATTTGTTTCTGAGTGAGAGCCACTTGTGAATTACCTGGAAAGCTTTAGCTACCACATAGAGCTGTGCATTTTCTGATCATGCCTTAGTATTCTCTTTTCAAATATGATGCATTATTTAAGTATGTTTTTGGTTTTGAAAAGAGGGGTTATCACAATCCAGGCTTATTGCCAGGGCTGGACAGGAAGGGACTGTAAAGCATTCAACTCCAACAGTGTCCTGATTCTAGAGATATGATTCGTATATTTTCTTGAGCATCCTGAGGAGTCCTAAGAAACAGTTGTGGGTGTGGTTGTTTTGGAAATATTACTGCTGTTCCTACCTAGCATGGCCAGGAAGATCTGATGAGGAGGAGAACCTGGCCCCACATTTAATTTGGTTCAGTGGGGATCAGATGCCAGCTTTAGAGCTTCTCTTAGAGAATCTACACCCCCACCCCCAGAGAAATAAACACGGCCCAGAAGCTGACATTGGTCAATATTTGGGACTCCTGCTGCACAATAGCTACTGTTTTTTGTTTTGTTTTGTTTGTTTTTGTTGTTGTTTGGTTTTTGCCTTTTCGAGACAGGGTCTCACTATGCAGTTCAGGCTGGGCTTGAGCTCACTTTGTAGCCCAGGTTGGTCTCAAACTTGCAACAATCCTCCTGCTTCAGCCTCCCGAGTGCTGAGATGACAGGCGTGCGCCACCACGCCAGGCTAATAGCTGTTGTTTTCCATGTCACCTGCTGGCATCTGGCAGGTACTGCTTTCAAAGTAAGATACAATGATGGTTGGACCTATGCTGGCGGAGTTCAGTGTTTTAAAAACAGTTGTATATTTTTTATTTTGAAAATCATTTGCTGCTGTTTTCCTTCCACTCAATAAAGGAGGCTGTTTTCTATATCAGTTGGAATCTGTCCAAGAACATGCTCAGCAGATAAACATTCTCACATACTTGTTCCCAAGAAGTTCATGTTGTCTTGACAACTCCATCCAGTACATCCTGGTCTTTCTCAGTGTACCTTAAACCAGTCTGCCCTGGCGTTTCCCAGCAGCATGGCCAGTAGCCGGGAAAGACTAATTCAAAAGGTTAAGGAACATCTAGGTCATTTTCATGGTGTGTTCAAAACAAAATAAAACGTCTTAGTGGCTGCAAACAGCATGCATAAGCTCTAAAAGTCTGTGCAGGTAGAAAGAAGGTGTGATTTCTAGACCTGGATATTTCTAGTCTAAAAGAAAAGAGGAAAAAAATGAAGTTATGCGTAGGCAGATGACTACAAAGGGAGCAGTCAGCAAAGTTTGGGCGGGGCAGAAGGTACAAGAAAGAGCACAGACAAAAAAAAAAAAGTAGTAATGGAAAGAACAGACCTGTGGTGCTCTGGGAATACTCTCACAATTAGGGGGGAAACCTCTCCAGATATTTAGGAAACTATGCTTTATTTTGAAACAAAACCTGGCAAACCCCCAAGATGCAACAGCAGTTCTAGTAACAGCGAATATTTAATGTTCACTGAGCTTTGCCAACAGTCTGGCCGCTGTTTAAGCTGTTTTAGAGCTGGTGATTCATACAATACATTGTAATCCCACCAAGTGAACCCTTTTAACCCCTCTTATTTTACATCTGATGAAACTTGGGCACATAAAGGGTATGCAGCTTTCCCTGGCACAGCTAGTTAAGTGGCACGGCCTGGAAGAAAGTACCTTTCCTAGCAATTCTGCATGTGGTCTTGAGAATAAAACAACATTTAGGGGTTCAGTGTTTTTCTGGTGGGGGGGGAAGCTCTACATGTAAGATACAGAGAACTATGTTGTTTGGAAATTCTAGAAAACAGAAATTGTTGGTCCTTAGCCCAGTCTTTAGGTCAGGAATTTCCTATCGCATACAAAAATTAAAGGCATTTGCTCAAGTGGCCACGATGAATGCAAAGCCCATTTTGTCCTAGCAGCTTGATGCTTTAAATCAGGAACTACATTATGGTACTAGGAGCCTGCAGAGCAAGTTCGATGCCAAAAGTTTGTTTGTTCAGGTAGTTCACTCCTCTAGAATTGATAAATCTGTTTCTCACCTATACTGAGGCTTTCCCTTCCAGGCAGTAGAATCCTGTGAGCAGTGCAGTGGGGGAGGGGAAGGGTAGCCTAAGAGTGGGGGGAGGGCCACACTACTTTACTTTGGTGCAGACAGAGGAATTGAGCTCCACATGCCAGTGATACCACTGACAGATCAATCTTTTGGCACCCTCCTTAATCCTAGCCCCAAAACAAAGGCGGCATTCACAGCAGGAGGTAAAAGACCTGTGGGGCACTGGGTGAGCCCAGCTTGCAAAAGACACTGGGTGTGGAGCTGGTTCTGCCTCCCTGCACACGGAGCTCCCAAATAGCTTACAAGGGCTCCATCCTCGAGACAGAACAGCCTCAGGCCTCTCTCCTGGGTTCCCAGCCAGTTCTTCAGGGGCTCCCAATTCAGTGCCACCAGACAACCCTTTCAGCTCTCAGTGTTTAGTGTGTTTGTGGAATCCAGACAATCACACCCGCTCCTGCCATCGCGCAGGCACACTCAGCACACAGAACAAGTGAAGAAAGGGACAGGACAGGACCCCTGGCATTCATTGCGCCTATGTGATCACAGAGATGAAACTGTTCACTAATCCTAAATGCGGTCCAGTGAAGGAGGCACTGCCACCCATATTTTATGGGTGGAGAACATACCCAACCCAGGATTTGGGGTGGGGAGACAGGGGATTGAATCTTGGGTCTCAACCCAGGGTTTAACTTACCTCTTCATTTTGCCTATTCACTGCGTATTTAGGTACTGGCTGTGTCCCAGGCCCGCATCAGGGGCTCAGAAAACAATGGTGAGCAAAGACAACTCTGTCCTCATGAACAGACATGCAGGGACAGACATGATAGTGAAAGCAAAATTGCACCAAGGACACGTTCTCCTGAAGCCTCCAGCAAAGGGACTCAAGTGTATTGGGGAAGTCCTCCCTCAGGCAGTGACAGCAGCTGACTGATTGGAAATCAGGTGACAAAGATGAAAAGGATCCTAGGGTGGAAGGCAGCACAAGTGCAGAAGCCCTGGGGTGGCAGTGGACACAGCGAGAAGACTAAGTCTGAAGGAAAGGCCAGTTATCAGCAGCATGGTGGCACACACCTAAAACCCCAGCTCCTCAGGAGGCTGAGGCAGGAGGAACACAAATTGTAAGCCAGCCTCGGCAACTCAGCAAGACCCTGTCTCAAAATACAAAGGGCTGGGGAGGCAGTTCAGTGACAAAAGTGCTTGCCTAGCATGTGCAAATTCCTGGGTTCAATCCCTAGTGGGGGTTGGGGGCAGAAAAGAAAGGCCAGCATTGAAAGAGATTTTTAGGAGACAAAGAAGGGCTGCTGGAAGGCAATGTGCAAGGGGTTGGAGTGAGGGTCAAGGTACAAGAAAAGGCCAGAGAGGCCAGGGCTGGACCCTGCAGGGCCTTGTACACCCTCAAGAAGTCCCCAGGACAATGGAACTTTTGAAGGGCTTTAGATATCTGGGAGGAAGTCGTGGGGGGAAAGTGGAAATGACAGATCAGATTTGCACTTAGAAATGTCCCTCTGGGCCCACTAAGGGCTGGAGCAAGGCAACTAGAAGGTCATGTGATCACTTCTTAGCCTTTTGGTGAAGATCAAGTGTAGAAGGTCATGCGGAAGAAATGAGGAGGGGCCAGCATTTGAGAGAGATTTTTTAGGGGGCAAAAAGTCTGATGAAGGTTTGTGTGTGAAGGGGAGGCAGGAGTCATGCAGCATGATGCTAGGTGCTGACTTGGGTTTCTGGGGGGCTGGTGGTAGCTAGCATTTGCTGAGGTGAAGAATGCTGAAGTGATCTTTCCTGTGTCCACCCTGCCTTACATCACAGATTTGAAAGTAGACCCTGGAAGAACAAGTTCATGGGAAAACGAATAGCTTTAAAAGAGCAATACTGTTGTTTGCCAAAATGAATGAGGGGCGCTGATGACGCTACGTGATGCTAAGTCGTCCTACAAAGAGGGCAAACGTGTGCCCCCCCACCCCGTGTCAAGAGTGGCTGCACTCTGGATGCCAATAGCACGCTGGGGGAGAAACACAATAGAACATGCTGAATGCATAAATCATAGGAAAAGAGGGTGTTCCACGGGTGATCTGAGGGAATTACCCCGGCCTTTCCTAGCATAATTAAAATTCTTGGGCTCAGATAAAGCTGAATGCAGGGAGCAGTCGTCTCCCCTCACTTTTTTATACTCGGCTCTATTCCGGTTTTTTTTTTTTTTTTTTTTTTGCGCTGGGGATTGAAGCCAGGTTCTTTTGAGTACTAAGCACCTACTCCACACTAAACTACACCCTCGGCCTTCCAAACTTTTTTTTTTGGCGGGGTGGTGGTGGTGGTGAAGGGTGTGGGGTGTTTCCAGGAAGCTTTTCCCAAAAATCTGAATAAAAACAGTGGTCTTCAAGTCAACCCTCGACACGCCTCATGCCGGGGTCGGGGCTTTCTCCTCAGTCCCACACCCCGTCCGTCCCCTTCTACCTCCTCAGCGTTTTGCCGCCTTCACAGCACGGGTCTCTGCAGGGGAAACGAACCTGTTACTCCGTCACCTTCCTCCCCGTCAGGAAGTAAATTCCAGGAAAGAGCCCTCGCCTGCCTGCTCTGCGAGACGCTAGGTCCGCAGCGCCTTGTCCTGACCCTAGAGTTCGGAAGGAGGGGGTTCTCGTATTATTTCAGGGTCCACGAACCTCCAAATCTATTGCTTAGCGGGCTTCAGGGGCGTAAACTCCGCATAGCTCACTTCCCAGTAGCCGGGGGCGACGCTTTCCCGGCCACCTAGGCAGTCTGCGCAGGCGCAGGCCGGCTCCACCCACCCCGTGGCGTCACGCGGCCGTTAGGCGCTCGGGCGTCGCGGCGCGCGCAATTTAAAAGCAGCTCTAGCGACGTCGAGGGCAAGATGGGACCTCCTGGGCTAGGTGAGGCCAAGCCGGCACAGGCGCAGCGGGCAAGGTCCGGTGTGGAGCGGTGCCCCGAGTGGGCACGTCGGTAGACGAGCCCGAGCCGGGAGGGGATAAGCTTAGCTCGCTTCTCGGCCCGCGGACGTGGGCAAAGACGGCCGTGGGGGGGGGGAGGGGCGGGTCGGGCGCGCGCGCTCAGCCAATGAGGATGCGGTTGCTGGGTGCCGGGCTCCTACTGGGTGTCTGTAATAAGCTAGGCGGTTTTCCTCGACCAGATGTTAGTTTCCGGGCGGTGGAACCGTGGTTTCTGCTCTATGCTTAGCACGCATGCATTTATTTTTGCATTCATTCAGAAATACTGAGCTCTTCCTGTGCGCCAGACCCCATTAATTAAAGAACTAAATAGATATTCCTGCCCTCCGGGAGCCTCCCGAGGAGACAGGCAATTCATGAAATAGTTACAGTGATTGAGACTATCCACGAGTGTTTCAAGAGGAGAGGGATTGTCATTTATTTCAAGTGTTACCGAATCCCACACAGAGACCTGAGAAGTGACCATAGGATTTGGCAACATAAGTGTGGTTGATCGTGACAGGGCTTTGCGCGAAGTGGAAAGGACGCCAGCCTGATCAGAGGGGTTGAAACATGAGTGGGAGTGAGGAAGTAGATGCAGGAAGTATTTTTGAACTCAGTGACCATCCCTTGAATGAATAGGTGTGCAATTTCAAAGGCAGTGAGAGAGAGATCAAAGAAAAAAGATTCAGAGAATTAAGGAATGCCTCTAATTCTCCAGTTTCCTTCTTAAAGACAGATTTCTCCTTCAGTACTTCCTATTTCTGCTGAGGTCTCTTCTGCCAAGGTTCAATTCCCCTCCTTACTCTGCTGCACCCCATATCCAGTAGTCACAGGTTGTCTCAATTTTGTTCTTAAAAACGTCTCTTCTTCCTTTCCATTTTGTCTGTTTGTTTTGAGCTTAGATGAGAGTTACCTTAATCATTCTCGAGCTGCTGGGAAGCCATGAGGGGAACATGTGAGGTCCTTGTGTTTATTCCTTTTTTTTGCTATTTACTCCTGTGCCACTCCCTTTAAATGGGCAGTCATTTAGGTTTTCCATGAAGCATTTTAGCACGTTTGTGTTACATCTGTATTTACCAAGTCTGAGCCAGCTAAGGTGTGTGTATGGTAGGGATCAAACATGGGGCCTGAACATGCTAGGCAAGTATTCTACCCTGGCCAGGCTTTTGGAGGGGGTGGTGAAGATACTTACTTAAAATTTCACCAGCTAGTAAGTGATGGCCAGGGGTTAAAGCAAGGCCTTCTGATTTTTAAATCTAGAAACTTTTCCTCTAGGAAAGTTCTGAGTTCCTTCATCTCTAAATCTAGAAACTTTTCCTCTAGGAAAGTTCTGAGTTCCTTCATCTCTCTTCTAGGAATATTGTTTCTTGCCTTACTATATAATAGGCCATAGCCACTCACTACCATAGTACCAGCTTGGATCTTGTTTTTTTGGTTTGTTTTTGTACTGGGAATTGAACCCAGGGCCTCCCAAATGCATGTTAGGCAAGTGCTGTACCACTGAGCTACATCCCCAACCTTCCTTCTAAAAGTTTATTTTGAAAGAGGGTCTTACTGAGTTGCTCAGTGTGGTCTGAAACTTGAAATCCTTCTTCCTCAGCCTCCTGTATAGCATGGTTTACAGATGTGTATCACCATGCAGTTACCCAGTTAGGATCCTGTTATTAGCAATAGTTGTGTATGTTGTCCTCTCCATGTTTTTAAAGGCAGAATCTAGCTGTGTAGTCCAGACTGGCCTCGAACTGCTGCCTCAGCCTTAACTCATCTCAGTTATAAATATTTCACTTCTCAGCACCACCCATCTTTCCAGCTCGCTTTTGTTTCCTGACTCCAACAGTCTTGAGCCAGAAGACCTATATTCTGCTGCTTTTTGCTGCCCCTCACCTGTCTCATGTCCTTATTCCTCTCTTGGTCTACATTCTGTGGTTGGTGTGTATGATCAGGATCTTTCCCCTGGCCCTCCTTTCACTTCCTTATACTTGCCTAACAAAAATCAGAACCCTGGCCAATTCAAACTCTGCCTCCTCTGCAGGCTTAATGATGGCACCAGCCCCTGCACATCCAACAGCTGCAAAAGAAAAACTCCCAGGAGTTCTAAGTGGTCTCAAGGAGACCCTAACCTTCCAGCTTTCTTGCTTTGTTTCCTGGTTCATTCACTCTTCTGCTCCTACATGACAATTTCACAGTTTCCCTAATCCCCCAGGCCTGGTGTTATAAAAACATACTTCTTCATAATGAAAGTTAAAGCAATAAAAAGAGAACATTGAGCCAGGAGTGATGGTGCACAGCTATAATACCAACACTTGGGAGGCTGGGCAGGAGGATCTTGAGCCCCACCTGAGCAATTTAGCTAGATTCTGTCTCAAAATAAAAAATGGCTGAGATTGTAGTTCAATGCAGAGTTCAACCCCCAGTCCTGTCAAAAGGGAGGAAAAAAAAACCCCAGAACATCTGCAAGCCCACCTTTGTAGCCACTGCCCTGTTTGCACCAGTGTCTGGGTGTGCTGCCCTCTCTCCCGTTCGTGCACTCAACTGAGTTGTCTCTTTTACCTAATCAAGTAAGTTGTTTGGTAACTTTTACTCCTCCTCTTGCATGATCTGTGGTATGCTCAACAATGCCCCTCATGTCTTGACCCTGTGAATGTGTTCACATCAGTGGTGAAAAGGGCTTTGCAGATGTGATGAGGCCGAGGTTCTTGAGATGAGATGGCCCTGGTCATCCCAGTGATCTCAGAACGGGTGGGAAGGTCAGAGTTAGGAAGATATGACAATAGAGGTGAGAGGTAAGATTATCAAAAGGAGGGACCATGCCAGAGAAGTAGGAAACATTTTGGAAAAGACAAGGCAGCAGATTCTTCCTGAAGCTTCTGAGGGTAAAAATGCCACGCTGCTAGCATCTTGATTTTAGACTTCTGACCTCCAGACCTATGAGAGAGCACATGTATATAGTTTTAAACTGCTGAGCTTGTGATTAGCTTGTTACAGCAGCGGTAGAAAACGAATTTGAGGGCCGGGAGTTTGGCTCAATGGCTTAGGCGCCTGCCTGACAGGCGTGAGGTTGTGAGTTCAATCCCCAGTGCCACACACAGAAAAAGAATCTGTGCTAGTTTGTTGTGTTTTGCATGTGAACAGCCACTTTCTTGGCCTCCCATCTCTCTCCTCTTTACCGCAAAGTCCTTGGAAACCTTGTCTGCATTTGCAGCCTCCAGCTTTTCTCCTCCCATCCTCTCGAATCCATTCCAGTTCGGTTTTCTCCCCTGCTGTGCTGGTAACGCTGCTCATGTCATCTCCAGTAACCTAGGCCTCGGCTCCACACTAAGTTCTCAGTCCTTGTCTGATTTGATCTGTCAGCTGCAGATGACAGCGTTCATGATTCCTTTCTCATCTGCAGCAGTTTCATCACCTGCTCCCTGCTCCCAGTACTGGGGACGGAACCCAAGGCCTTTGCACTGAGCTACAACCTCAGCCCCCTTTCTAGTCAGTTGATCAATTTATTTTGAGACAGCCTCCCTAAGTCACTAAGTTGTTCGGATTGGACTTAAATTTAGAGCCTTCCTGCCTTAGCCTCGAGTGCCGTGATTACAGGTGCACACCACCGCACCCGCCCGCTGGGGTTTTAGAAAGCCACATCCTCCTGGTCTTTTCCCACCTTTCTCATCTCTTTTGCTCTTTCTGCTTTCTTCCTGCTAGTTCTGCTTTGAAAGTGGCCCAGGACCGCCTTCAGCTTCTACTCTTTTTGTCTTTACTTACTGGGCAGCTCATCCACTGTTAGGGTTTTGAATATGCCCTATGAGATAATTCCTGAGTTTTATTATCCAGCTTGACCTCGCCCTTGAGTTCCAGAATTAAATCCCCTGGTTCTTAAGTTGGTGAGAAAGCATCCCAGGCCTAGAGCCTCTGCGCCCTGGAGAGGTGCTGCCCCCAGGGCCTCCCCTCTCAGCCCCGGGCAGTTCCTTCCTTAGGTGCCGGGATGACCTCCAAGCTAGCCTAGTCTTCTGTGTGTCTGCCGCAGCAGGAAGTCCCGCTGTTCTCTCTGGAGACCCTGTGCGGGATCTGGACATTTCTTCCTTCCTGAGCTGGTACCTGTGGTCTGAGTCACCGTCGTTGTCTCCTGTCCCAGTTACTGGCAGTCACCTTCCTGCCTGTGTGTCCCCGTTCCCTTTCCAGGCTGTTCTCAGCGCGACAGCACGGCGCCCTCTGAGAGCATAAGTTAGATCTTGGTACCTCTGTCGCTGGCGTCCAGTCAGTCCCTTCCCGCTCCGTGTGGGAGGCCGACTGTGCCCCAGCCTGCGCGGGAGCCTCCTTTGCCCCACACCCGCCCTCCGAGTCCACCTGGCCTTGCGGTCCCTGTGCCGACCCAACACCTCACCTCTCCAGTGTGCCCCTGCACGTGCTGGCGTGTTCCCCTTTGTACCACTGTGCCCTCAGCTTCCGGGCGGCTCCTGGGGTGTCTGACACTCCTTGCCTGGTGCATGCTCCCTGACCACTGTGGCTGAGATGACTGCCCCTCTTCCCCAGCCTGCCGAGCCTCTTCCACTGTGCCGTCCTCCGTGGCGTTCATGTCCCTCTCACATGCCATATATTTTCTATCTTATGGAAATGTTCAAATATACAGGAAAATTGAGAGACCAAGGCGTAAACAGCCCGCACGCAGGCCCAGTGATCGTTAGCATTTTGCCATCTTTTTCACCAAAGCAGTCACACACACCCTTCACTCCTCCTTCGTTTCTCCTGCCTCTCCTGATAGTAATGACCTTCTTCCCTATAGGGACAGCATTGCTGTCGCACCTGAGGCAAAGAGCAGGTCCTTGACGCCAGCTGGTGTCTAGACTATGTTATGTTTTCCTGTTTATCCCTAAAATGTCACTTGTAGCTGATTTTTTTTTTAACAAGGGCTAGCTAAAAGCACATATATGTTTTTTTTCTTTTTTCTTTTTTCTTTTTTTCTCTTTTTTAATTCATAGATAAAAAGAAAGAAAAAGAAGAAAAAAACTACAAGATTTTAAAGTATGTCAATCAGGGGTGTTTTGTTTGCTTTTGTTTTTGTTTTTGTCCTGGGGATAGAACTCACAGCCTTGCACTTGCCAGGCAGGCACTTATGCCACTGAGCTGTATCCCTGGCCCTTTTGTTTGTTTGTTTTTTGTGGCACTGGGGATCGAACTCACAACCTCGCACCTGCCAGGGCAGGCACTTAAGCCACTGAGCCAAACTCCCAGCCCTGGTTTTTTGAGGCAGGGTCTCACTATGTAGCTCAGGCCAGCCTTGCACTCGCGTTGTAACCCAAGCTGGCCTTGAACTCACAACACTCCTCCTACCTCAGCCTCCTGAGTGCTAGGATTAATTTTGTTTGTTTTTGATACAGGGTCCCCCACTCTGTAGTTCAGGCTGGGCTTGAACTCTCTGTCCATTATCTTTATTTTAAAGAGAAGGATTTGAGATCCAGAAAGATGAGTTTTTATTCTGTTCACTCCAAGGTTGACCTCTTAAAAAGTAATTATTGTCATAAATGCCTGATAAATTAGGTGATGGTGATATAGGGGAACGAAACTCCCAACCTACTGTATTCCAGTATGAGTTCGTGTTGTCTAAAATCGAAGAATGAATTTTAGGAACAATGGAGGTTAAGAACAGAAATATTTATTGAGAGAAAGCTTCTGTCTGAGAGAGACAGAAGGGGTCCTGAGTGGGTTGCCCCATATATGTTGTTTTTGGTTTATAAGACTTTGTTTTCCTTTAACCCAGAAGGTTCCCCTATATACACGCACGAGCGTGTATGTGTGGTTGTGTGTGCATGTCTGTGTATGTGGTGTCGGGATGGAACATGGGCCCCGCCATGCTAGGCAAGAAGAGCTTTAGTACTGAACTACGTCCCCAACCCTTTTAAAAACATTTTTCTTTTGAATGTGGATCTCGCTAAGTTGCCTAGGCTGACCTTCAAGTTCCAGCCCTCCTCCTGCAGCATCAGCCTGGACTTTTTAATAGACTGAGCCAGTTAGCTTACGTTACATCCCCCATTTTACTTTTTTGCTTATTTGTTTTTGGATTGTTCTGTTTTGTTTTGTTTTTGAGACAGGGTCTCACTATGTAGTGCAGGTTGGCCTTGCATTTGCTTGTGTAGTCCACGCTGGCCTTGCACTCCTGGTGATCCTTCCTCAGCCTCCCGAGTGCTGGGATTACAGGTGTGTGCTACCATGCCTGGCCCCCATTCTAGATTTGTCGAGATGTCTCCTTGTGGTATTATTCAACTTGTTCCTCAGCTCCTTGTAGTCTTCACAAGCTGGAAGTTAGATCTAAAGTGTTGGTTAGATTTAGGTTAAGTGTGTTTGGCCAAAAGATTTCCTGGACAGGGCTATGAATTTCATATTGTATCACGTCGGGAGATGAGTAAGCTTCAGGGTGTTTCGTTTTTAGTGAGGCTGCATTTGGCTTCTTGGTTAATGTGGTAACTGTTAAATCTTCCACTGTAAAAGACATTTTTTTCCTTCACAGTTAGCAAGTACTCTGTGGGTGGTTCTTTGAAACATTCCTTTTTTTTTTTTTCCCCCTTTTTCATCTTCTCAGTGTGTATTTTATGTCTCCCTGCCAAGACACTGGAGAGCTGGGATTGGAACCCAGCCTGTCTGACAGTAACCGAACTTCACCCATGCTCAGCACCTGTGTCTCCCTTGCCTGGCATTGTGGGTGACAGGTGTCTGTCGTCCTATTGATGTGTGAGCTTATTAGAGGCAGCAACTTCGCTGGTGCAGCCTCCACGTCCTCCTGTGGTGCTGGAGATGGGACCCAGGGCCTCATCCATGTAGGCAGGTGCCGTCCCCCCAGTCCTGTCTTACGCTTCTTTATATCCTTTACAATGCTCGGATTCACAGTAGCTAGCATTTGTTCTGTCACCACCCCTCTCCCCTCAAGAAACACACACTCTAGAAGTTCTTGCGTTGAGTGTACCAATTGAGGATCTTAGGGAGACTGCAGTGAGCCTCCAGGCCGAGATAGCCCCAAGACCTCTTAGATACAGGAAACATTCTATTGAAGGTTTCTCAAGCACATGTTTTGTTCCATCACTGCCAGCCACAATGAGCAAGTCTTCTGAGAGCCGTGGACACCCCCACAGCGCCAGCTCCCCTTCGGAACGGCTGTTCTCGATACCCCCGCCCCGGAAGGCCCCTCTCAATACCCCTGGCACCCCGGTCCTTGAGGACTTTCCCCAGAATGATGATGAGAAGGAACGATTGCAGCGGAGGCGCTCCAGGGTCTTGGACCTGCAGTTCAGCACAGACTCTCCTCACCTCCTCGCCTCCCCCTCCAGCAGGTGACCGGCTCTGGGGCTGCTGTCTTCTGGGTGGCCACTGTCTTGGGTGGGCTGCATGGGTCTGGGCATCTCCACAATGCCCCATGGATTTGGGGTCTGGATTTTGGAAAGGTGCATATTGTGGGTCATCATTGAGTTTGTTGTTGTTATCCATTTAGGAATGTTGATGTTTCAGCTACGATTCCTAAGTTCACAAACACGCAGATTACAGAGCATTACTCCACCTGTATCAAGCTGTCCACTGAAAACGTGAGTACTTCCTGGGTTGCCACTGCAGATGTTGCATCTTGATCATGGGGAAACCTAGCCTTCTTGAATCTGGAGAATGTGTGAAAATTACTGTATTCTCCAGTGTGGCTTCCTGGCACTAGTGTCACTCAGGGTGGTTTTGACCTTTGGTGCTCGTCGGTACTGGCGGCCTGTGCGTGCCGTGTGTCTAGAGGGGAGCGTGGCCCAGGGTTAGTGTGCGGCCTGGTTCAGCCTGAGGGGAGCCCTGTCTCCTGTCTCTGCCTGCCACTTAGCAGCCGTGTGACTGATGAGTCACCAGTGGCTCTGCTGCATCTCCCCCGCCCCTCTGGGGTCTTGAAACAGGGTCTTGCTGTGTGGTTCAGGCTGGCCTTGAACTCACTATGTAGGCAGGGCTGCCTTCACTCAAGGCCATCCTCCTGCTTCAGCCTCCTGAGTGTTGGGTTACAGGTGTGCACCATTAACACCCACCTTTGTCCTCTTAAGTGAGAATGAGGACAGTGCCTGCCTTGTAGGACTTTTCTGTGCGTTATTCTCGCCTGGAGGAGGAGGAGGAGGAGGAGGTATGTGTAGATATGGTTCTGTTGTCAAGTGCTTGTGAAAACCAAGATCAGGGTAGGAAGTAAACAGCCTGTGTAAAAACGTAACTTCCTCTCTTCAAGGAAGCATTGTGCACATGACTCTGAGGCTCTAAATAATAAACCCTGCTGCAATTTTCTGTTTCCAGAAAATCACTACCAAGAATGCTTTCGGCTTACACTTGATTGATTTTATGTCAGAGATCCTTAAACAGAAGGACACCGAACCAACCAACTTTAAAGTAAGAAGGATGTGCTCTTCCTTTTATATCTGATTAATGTTACTTCTGAATTCAGCAGATATGACACATGTTGTGTTTACTCCCCACCCATCTCTGTCAAGAATTTTCTTGGGACATACAAATGTTTTATGAAACTTACTGATTTTGCCTGTTAAGAAGTGCTTTTTTCTGCCTCTTCATGAGTTTAGCTCTGCTGGTTTTTGACTAGGTTGCTGCTGGTACCCTGGACGCCAGCACCAAGATCTATGCTGTGCGCGTAGATGTCGTCCACGCTGATGCATACAGAGTCCTGGGGGGTCTCGGCAAAGACGCCCCATCTCTGGAAGACGTGGAGGACCCTGATGCAGGTGTGTGGGCTGGGGTCCAGATTTAAGTCTTCTTTAGGGTGCACCAGGTAGTTATGTGGGTGATACATTGGAGCGAAATCACAAGAAATCGTTTATTTTATGGCTGATACAGGCATTTTCGGAATTATTTGGCAGTATCTCTTCTCAGTGCTGTTTCTTTTGGACCTTTGTTGTTGCACCTCTGTAAGGTGCTCTGATTTGGCAGTGCAAGTTATTTTTCTTTGAAAAAGACGAGGACCTTATAAAAGCATTTAGATTTTGTTTAGGTGGGCTGAGCGTGGTGGTGCACATCTATAATACCAACACTCAGGAGGCTGAGGCTGAAATATTGCTGGGAGTTCGAGATTTTTGTTTTGGTAAGGTTAAGTAAACATCACCAACTAGGGAGCTTCTGACTTGGGGATCTTTGGAAAATGACTACATTAAAAGCCATATACTGACTCTAGTAATTTAGTTTTCCCGTAAGCTGCAGATTAAACAGGGCCTATTGCTTTGAGTGAATTTCAGTTGTTTAAATTATGAACACTCTTGAGGGTTTTGAGGAACTTGAATTAGTCCAGTAACATACTTCAGAGCACTCTCTGCAGTACACGATCTTATTCCTTCTTTTAGATGGAAGTGCTGCTGAAGCAGGAATAACCAAAAAGGCTCCAAAACCAAAGAAGAAGCATTCCTCCAAAACCATCGAGCAGAATATAAACAACCTCAATGTCTCTGAAGCAGATCGAAAGTGTGAGGTGAGGAAGTGTCTCCCCACGGTGTGGGCTGGGACTTGGCAGGGCTAAGCCTGCCTGCTGGTCTGGGCTCATTTAAGGCTCAGGGGGTAAAATATTTAGCTGGTATCTGCATCATCATCCCAAGCTTCATAATGAGGTCTGAAGGTGGGAAATTCATCTCTTTCAGAGTACTGGAGTAGAAAGAAATTGTAGGCTCGGCATGGTGGTGCATGCTTGTAATCCCAGCACTCAGGAGGCTGAGGCAGGAGGGTTGCTGGGAGTTTGAGGCCAGCCTGAACTACATAGCAAGGCCCTATCTCAAAAAACAAAACAAAACACCCAAGAAGGACATTGCAAATTACTGAGGAATCTGGTTAGAAACTTTAATTTTGTTTCCAATTACACACTTCAGTGTGAGGATCATTAACATTTGCTGCGCACACAGTGGGTGCTGTGTGCTTCCCTAAGCCAGCTGTTAAGTAACATGCCCAAGAGATATATCCAGTGAGTGAACTGGGGTTTGAAGCTGGTGGGCCTTACTCTCTATCTCTAGCAAATCCTAAGAAACCTGCTTCAACTAATAGTCCTGGAGGACTTTAAAGACCCCCAAAGCAAATGGTGTTGCTCTACTTGTTTTTGTCCGCTAAATTTTGTTATGAAAAACATTTCTTAAGCGGTGAGACTGTAGCCTAACATGTGGAAGTACCCTGGCATCCTAGAAGTCCTCTCTCGTGAATGTCTTTAGTTGTGCCATCATGGCAGCCTCGATGTCCTGAATCGATTCAAAACATTTGCCTTCATGGTCATTTTGACTTAGAGAACGAAGCAGAAGTTGCCTGGTGCTAGGTCTGGTGAATGAGGAGATGAGGGCGCACTGTGGCATTTCTGCGACCTTGCCTTTCTGTTGGATGGCACTGAGTAGCAACTTCCACTGTCTGTATTTTTATTATACTTCATGAAGACCCTTGTGAAAGAGGACTTCAAGAACTACTTCGGAAAATGGCCAGAACAGCAGCATAATTGTGCTCAAAGCAATGGGGAGTACTTTGAGGGGAATTAACGGCAGTGTGTCAGTCACCATGATACATCTGTAAAATTTAAACATTCACTGTATATTTTGATCACCCTTGTGTATCCTCAGCTGTTTTTATTTTGAGACAGAGTCTCACTAAGTCGCTGGTCTTGAACATGGGAGCCTCTGGCCTCAGCCTTCCAGATAGCTGAGATTATAGACTTGTACCGCTGCCCAGCCATCCTGGCTCCTTGAGTGGAACACTGCCCACAGCCTGCCTTTCTTTTCCACTGGGATTCGCCTGAAGAGTTAGAAGGCCCTTCCCTGTCTTGGTCGTGGGCAGACACGTTCAGTCCCATTTGTACTCATGCTGGGCATATGTGTCAGTGCCTGAGCTGGTGCCACCTCTCATTCGTGGTCTCCTCCCGTCCTCGTATTCAGGTGGATCCCATGTTTCAGAAGACTGCAGCCTCATTCGACGAGTGCAGCACCGCAGGGGTGTTCCTCTCCGCCCTGCGCTGCCAGGACTACCGGAGTGAGCTGCTCTTTCCTTCCGACATCCAGCCTCTCTGCACCGGGGAGTCCCGTGAGCTGCCGGATTTGGGCTGGGTAGAGATGACAGAGCTGAGAGGTGAGCACAAATCAGGCCTGTTGCCAGAGCTTTTCAGTCACAGAGATGTTTCCCCTGTGACTATTGGTATAGCCATCAGGTACTCGTGTTGATGCCCTCGTCAGATGCCACACACTGTGCTTTAGGCAGCGTTCAGCTCTACACAGCAACCCACGTGTCTGCACCATGTCCCTGGGTGCCCGCTGTTCACTGCCAGTTCTTGTGGCACAGGCTCAGTCTGGATGTTAGAGTTTGAGATTGGGAGGGGGTCTGAAGAGATCCGTCTGGCCAAGAGTCCTTGTCCTCATTTGCTACGTGTCCAGAAGACCTTGAGGAGGAGAGGACGTTGTCAGTTGTTTTAGGGTCCCTCTGGCAGTTCGAGGACTGACCTGTCTGATTGTTAGTCCAGTTGCACCAGCTTGGCAAGATCTGAACACACGCCCATTCCACCATTCAGCCCAAGCCTAGTGTCCTCGAAGGGTGCAGGGACAGGGAGCAGCCAGTGTGAAGTCAGATATAGGCCCAGGATTTTTTTTCTCTCTTTGGTGCTGGGGATTGAGCTTTGCACTGAACTGTGTCCTCAGGGTTTCTTTTATTTTGACACAGGGTCTTGGTAAGTTGCCAAGCTTAGAATCCTCCTGCCTCAGCCTCCCAGAGTGCAGTGATCACAGGTGTGTGTCACTACCCCTGGCTCTGTGGCCATATTGTACAAGTTGGGTGACATTGATCCTTGTCTTCTAAGCAGAGCCACGCAGATGTTAAGAGCACTACCTCTCGTCCTTTCTGTTCTTGCGTAAATTTTGCTAAGTATAACAGCTTGGGGCTAACAGTCTGTTTCCCACATTTTCTGCCTTCAGCTGGCTCTGATCCTCAGAGGTTGATGGGTTTGGGACTAAAAATAAACACTGTCACATGATTGCTTATATGCTTTGTGCTTTAGGGGAGGGAGTTTTGGTTTCCCCCATAGTGCAGGGGGAGAGTTCATTTCAGAACCAGCTGTCTATGCTTCAGGCTTTTCCTGTAGTGTTTTGCTAGCTCTGGCGATGACCACGCACAGCCTGGCCCACCGTGGGGTGTACCTGTGTTGCTGCATTTGGCACACCGAGGCTGGCAGGCTGCCAGTGTTGACACCCCAGCCCCTGCTGGGGAACAAAGAGGTGACTGTGCCTCTGACCTCTACGGTGCCCCTCAGCGGGAGATGCGCAGGAGACCGCGGAATGCACCTGCCCCCTCAGCTCTCTGATCTCACCATGCTCCCCTGCAGCGCCCTTGCAGCAGTGTGTGGAAGATCGCCAGCTCTGCCCCGCCCTGGCCGGCTTCCAGTTCACCCAGTGGGACAGCGAGACGCATACTGAGGTGTGGTCAGCGCTGGGGCTCAGAAGGGCTCCAGGCACTTCTCCAGTGGGTGGTGGTTTCGGTTAAACGTCTTGAGATTAGTTCTGCCCAGTGGGAACCAAAACTGTGGCATCATTTTTATTTAACTAGGAGTACAGAAAATATTTCCATTGGCACTTCTGTAGAGATTAAAAACCTGGTGGGTTGGGGTGGAGTTGTGAACTCCACTGAAGAACCTTTGTAGGACCACTAGGTAGCCATGCCCTTTGTAAGTGAACTTTTCTTTCTTCCTTTGGTGTTGCTAGGGATGTATCAACCAGGATCTGATACAGGCTAGGAAAGCATTCTGCCACTGAGCTATGACTTGTGTCTCCAGTCCTTTAAGAAAAAGTTTTAAGATAGTATTCTCTCCAAGTTGTCCATGCTGACTTTAAATTTGGAGTTCTCCTCCCTCAGCCCCAAGTAGCTGGCGTTACAGGCATGTACCACTACACTGGCATGTGTGAACTCTTTGTATCAGATTTACTTTCAAACATGGTAATTCCAGTGGCCTCTGGTCTCAGGCTGCTGTCAAGCTCAAGGCATTTCCTGCTCGTTGGGGTTGAGTCCCCTGGCACACAGTTTCCTGAGGAATTGTCATGTGTAAGGCCTTCCTTGTATATTTTTAGCATGGCCCCCTTTAGCCTTATTGCCATAGCTTCCAAAATAAACGGTCTCCATGGAAAACCGTTTTCTCTACATATGCAGTTAATGGGTGCAGATTCCTGTCTCGTGTTTTGCAAAACATGCCTGACAATGCAGCCTCATCCTGTGCTGCACAATATAAACTTCCTCAGTGCCTGGCTCCGGGAGAGCGCTGGCTCCGGGAGGCGCAGGCAGGAAGGTGGCACGGGGCAGGGAGAGAGCGGGGAGCCGAGTGCGGGGCTGGGCTGGGGCAGCCATGGGAAGGAGGACAACCAGAGACCCCACTCTCATCCCTGCAGTCTGTGTCGGCCCTGGTAGACAAGTTCAAGAAGACCGACCAGGTGTTCGATGTTGACGCGGAGGTTGAGGAGAGTGACGACGGGGAATTCCTGGCTGGGCCTCTGCAGGATGACTTCGATGCCAACGATGAGCCCGAGCTCACTGCAGCGGGGGACCATGAGGAGTTCAGGAGCTGGAAGGAGCCCCACCAGCTCCAGAGCTGCGAGTAAGGCTCCCAGGGCCCAGAAAGTGCTCCCAGGGGCACTCCTCGTCTGAACAGGTCTCCCGCAGGGAGATAAGACTTGGGCCCTGATTGGCCAGGCCAGTGGGCTGTGTTGTGCATATCAGCAGAGCCCTGTGCCTGACAGTGGAATCAACACCTGCATTGTGTGTTGGCCAAGCCACTTTGGTTATCAAACTGACCGTGCAGGAACTAGTAAGGACAAGAATGATTAAATACTGGAAAAAGTACTGGAACCTAAGCTGGGCGTGGTGGCACCCGAGTAGGAGGATTAAAAGGTCGAGTCCAGCCTGGAAAACTTAGCAAGACCCTGTCTCAAAAATAAAAAGGACCGGAGACGTAGGTTGCTGGTAGAGCATTGGTCTGGCATGCATGAGGTCTTGAGTTCAATTCTCTTACTGCAAAAATGAAATAGCATGCCTGTTGGGTAGTAGCTCCTGCAGTGTAGCTGTCATTCCCACTTGTGTGCGGTAGTGGAGAGGGCACTATGCATGTGCTGGCTTTGGTCACGTCAGTGACAAACATTAGCGGACAGGTGTATCACTTGCACAGCAACATAGCACTTGCCAGAGAGGTAAGCGGGGTGGCCGGGCACTGCTGGTCACTAGCTGACTGGCTGGGCCATGAGCCAAGCAGAGCTAAGTGCATGTAATCGGGCGTGTTGTGGGAGGGCACGGTAGAGACGGGACTGAGTACATGTTACAAGAAAAAATGCAAAAGAACTTAGTTGGCCTTCATTAGATGTACTCTATGGGCCAGTATTGCTTAATTCTCAACATGACTAGAAGCAGGATCTCACAACTCTTAAGTGTCCCAGGCCTGTAGAGGTCCTGAAGGAGCCATGGGCTCAGAGTCCCTCTGTTAACACCTCTGTCCATAGCTGCAGCTCTGCAGGCCTGGGGTTGGGGACAGCCAAGCTGGTGTCATTTGGGCAAAGCCTCAGGCGTTGTTCAGTGTAATTTCCCAGCAGAGCACAGTCTGTTAGCGCTGCTTGAGGGCTTTGGGATGGGAGGTTTTTTTCTGGAGCTCAGCTTGCCTGCCCCCATGGAAAATGGCTAGGTTAGTCATGTATCTCACAATTGGAGTAGAAATTTGGACCCCTGAACATCTGGCATCTCTGGGCAGGGTCGCCCATCCCAGCCTGTTAGCCTCTGTTCTGATTTTCATCAGCTGACTTAGCTTTAGCCTGCCTGTTCCTGTCCTGGCTGCCCAGAGGTGAGGATGGTAGGCAGGTCAAGGGGTGAGCTCTTCTAATGCCACTGTCACGCATCAGAGAAGGGCACTCGTGTTTCCTGCTGGTTATTTAAATAGACGTCATTTCTCCCCTGGTTCCGAACAGCACCAAACCTTGGTCTCTGTCCTCCTAAGTGTGTTGGGGCAGGAGTTTGTGGCTCAAGTCTGGGTTTTGCCAGCTTCAAGTCCTCTGCCCTGGGCATAGGGTTGGCCTTGCCTGGGACTCACTAGGGTTTGCTCTGGAGTAGACCAGCCCTGCCAGAGCCGTGAGGTGTGGGCAGTGCTGTCGCCCTTGGGTTTCACCCTTGGGTTTCTTTATGAAACATAGGGTTGGAGAGGAGAATTGTCATCTTTGAGGTTGATTGGGCTGTTGCTCAGGTGGCGTGTATGCCTAGCATGTGTGAGGCCCTGGATTCAGTCCCTAACCCTGCAAAACAAAATTATTGCTGATAGTTTTTTAGCCCCTTGTTCTAACTGTGTGCCAGACACTATGGCAGTGGCTCATTGTTTCCCGTTGATTATATATGAAAGTGTAGCTGTCTAATCTTGCTTAGCTCCATAACTAGGCACTATTGTCCCCCTCTTATCCATTAGGAAACAGGCTCAGAGAGGTTGCATGTGGGGTAGAGCTCTTAGCACCCAGCACAGTGGGCCAGACTTTCTGTGTGTGAAGATCTTTGGATGGTAGCTTCCACTCTACACAGGGGCTGCCTTGTGATTTTCATACTTCCCGGGTGCTCCCAGCTTGAACTCACTGAACTGAAAGATCAGGGCATCTTGCTCAAGGAGGGCTGGGGTTAGGACTGGGTGATAAACTCCACTGTCAGGCAGGAGGCTCCTGTTATGGGTGCTGGATGGCAACTGACAGCAGTGCCATGTTAGAAATAGCTCTCTCCAGCTGGTCCTCCTGGCACTCTAGGAGGTGCCCTGTGCTGCAGGACCAGAACACAGACCCCTCGGTGCATGCAGGAAGAGGCACACTGCTGGGCTGGCTGGTGCGATAGTACAGTGCACTGCACCACGGCTGACGGGCAGGAGGGGCCCTGTGATGTTAGAGGGCTTAGGAGAGAGAGTCCTGGCTGGGTTGGAGGAGCGTGGAGGGGCTGGCTTTGTGACCGAATTCTCTGACCAATTGAGTGGGGACCTTGGGCAGCAGGCACCCACCATACTGCCAGTGTGGTGACCGAATTGTTGGTGACTAGAGTTTGGGAAGCCCATGGGGCCTTCACGCAGCCTGGTGCTCGGGAGGGAGCCAAGCTCTTTACACCTTTGCGTGTTGATACTCAACCACCAGAACTCTTTAACAGCAGAGTGCAGGGGACCGAGCAGGGTACTCCTGAATAATGAGGCTAGCCATCAAGGTCTGTGACAGTCAAGGTCTTAGACTAGAAACACAATTTTTTTTTAGTGTATTTTAAAGTTAAGTTTTAACTACAGGATAAATGCACGTCTTTTTTTTTTTTTTTTTTTTTTCTTTTTCCTTTTGATTATATTGATAAAGCCAAAGTCTCCTTTGAAGAGCTTTCTTCCCTTGCCTCGGTGTCTGGAGTGGCCATGCCACCCTCACCCCTAGGGGGCAGCATAGCCCTTGACGAGAGAGCTGCCACACTATTCTAGCTCCTTGGAGAAGGATGAAAACCTAAAGTCCATGCTGAACAGGCCGTTTAGGCTTGTCACACTTGGCAAAGAATACAGCTGGACACCCAACAGATCATGGCGGGGCCCTGAAAGTGTTTGGAGGACTAAAAATGAGATCAGCATGAGCCCTCGTTCACTGAGAATACTGCCGAGAGGGCCTGCAGCAGTGTCTGGGGTGCCCTCAACTGTGGGAAGGAAGAGCGAAGGACCATCACAGTGCGTGGTGTGACACTGGGACTCAGTGTCACTGTGTTGAGTAAGAGTGGAGGATGTCACGGTGCATGGTGTGAGGCTGGGACAAGGGCAGTTGAGTAAGAGCGGAGGATGTCACGGTGCATGGTGTGAGGCTGGAACTCGGGCTGTTGAGTTAACAGAGGATGTCATGGTGCATGGTGTGAGGCTGGGACTCGGGCTGTTGAGTTAACAGAGGATGTCACGATGCATGGTGTGAGGCTGGGACTCGGGCTATTGAGTTAACAGAGGATGTCACGGTGCATGGTGTGAGGCTGGAACTCGGGCTGTTGAGTTAACAGAGGATGTCACGGTGCATGGTGTGAGGCTGGGACTCGGGCTGTTGAGTTAACAGAGGATGTCACGGTGCATGGTGTGAGGCTGGAACTCGGGCTGTTGAGTAAGAGCGGAGGATGTCACAGTGCGAGGCAGGGACTCAGGCAATTGAGTCCAACTGCCAGCCCTGACCTTTCACTACCTGTGTAGTTGTACATAGAAACTTCAGTTCTCAGAAATAAAAGAAACACTCGCAACTTTAATAGTCTCTCAAGTCAGCATTTGAATTAGCATTTATGAAGGACTTTGAAACGTCCTAAGTATTTGCATAGACATGAGCATATGTTATAAATTAAGAGAAACAAATGCACTGGAAAAAGGGCTAGGGGTTGTTAACAAAGATTTACTCTGAAGTTGCTCTGAGAAACACTGTTCATTGTGGGGAGGTTGGTAGGTAGCATCTCCAGTGACATTGTATGCATCTTTACATGTAAAGTGCATGAACATGCCTTCTTGTGGATTACAGGAAAACAGTGATTTCCCTTGGGGATGGAGACATTCGGACCATGTGTCCCCTTCTGTCTATGAAGCCTGGAGAATATTCCTACTTCAGTCCCCGGACCATGAAGATGTGGGCTGGCCCCAATCACTGGCGCTTTCGGCCTCGACCCAAACGTATGTACTTTTGGATGGGCTCTCAGGACAAGGCTTGTAGGTGACTAGCCACTTGGCTGCTGGTCGGGAACGGATGTCACAGATGAGCTGGCCTGGGATAAGGGGCAGTTAAAACTGCACCTCACACTACTCTCGGGGAATGTCGGCCCAGCCTGACACTGTGCAGTGACCACCTGACCCGGAACACACCGATCGTCACGTTGAGGGCAGCACTCTGCCCTCGGGGCCAGCCTCTCGAGCTGCGGGAATCGTGAGGTCTGGGTGGAAGTGGGGTGTGTGGCACGGCGTGCCCGCCAGTGGAGCTGCTCGGGCTGGTGAGGCTGGGCGATCTTGTGCGATGAGCTGACTTAGACAGCTTCTGTGCTCCTTCCTGCAGAGGACGCCTCCTCTCAGTCGGAGACCAGGAAGAAGAGCACAAAAAAAGATTTCGAGATAGACTTTGACGAAGATATTGACTTCAATGTGTATTTTCAAAAGACAAAGGTCCGTACTGGATTTGTTTGCATTTGTGCTTTCTTAAATTACTCTGCCCCCTCCCTTTCAGGTGTCAGTTCACTGAAACTGAACTGGCTCGCTCTCCCACACCCCGAAGGAGCCCCTGAGGAATGATCGCAGCAGGGCTGGGAAGAGTCACCTTTAGGATGGGGGGAGAGTGCCTGGCAATATCGCCTTTTACACAGATCTGTGGGATCCCTGACTGTTGGGTGACCAATGCCACCCAAACCCATTGAGAAAAAAGAAAACCTCAAAGTATTTCACCATTGTTGTCAAAAAATGCCTAAAAACATTTTGTTTTAAATGACTAGGCCGCTACTATTCTGAGTAAGTCCACCTTGGAGAACCAGAATTGCAGAGCTTCCACTCTCCCTATGGATTTCCACTATGAGATCGACGCCCTCGTCCAGCTGCATCTCAAGCCGGGCATGAGGGTAAGGCCGCCCTGGCCTCCTGCAGGCTGCTGTTGATGGCTCGTGTGGTGACAAGTGGCTGGTGGTGAGACTGGCAGCACTGCTGAGGAGAGGACACGGGGGGACATCTGTCAGCTCGTGGGGAAGACTCAGAAGGACCTTGCACGGGCTGGCCACAGCAGCACTTGCCAGTATCCCAACACTTTGGGAGGCTGAGGCAGGAGGATAGCAAGTCTGAGTCCCATTTGCATAATTTAGTGAGACCCGCTGGGCGTGGTGATGCACGCCTTTAATCCCAGCACTCGGGAGGCTGAGGTAGGAGGAGTATTGTGAAGGCCGACTTGGGCTACAACGCAAGCACAAGGCTGGCCTGAGCTACATAGTGAGACCCTGCCTCAAAAAAACTAGGGCTGGGAGTTTGGCTCAGCAGCTTAAGCACCTGTCTGGCAGGCGCGAGGTTGTGAGTTTGAGTCCCAGTGCTGCAAAAAAAAAAAAAAAAAAAAGACCCTGTCTCAAAAAATATAAGAAGGGTTGGAAGTATAGCTCTGTGCAAAGGCCCTGGGTTCAATCCCCAATACAAAAAAGAAAAAAAAGGAAAGAAACAGCCCAGGTGCTGGGCGCTGGGTGAGTGAATGCATAGTTTTGAGGAGGTTCCAAAAACTTGTGGTTATTTCTTGATTCTCTGGCTTCCTGTGGAGTCGCTTGCCTGGTCCCTTCCATGGCCCACACTGTCTTGCTCGTGGTCCAGGTATTGAGGGCGCCTCAGTGGCACACGGGCTCACGTCCTCAGGTTTGTGCGTGCTGCTGCTAGGGCTGTCCTCAGAAGCTCCGAGACCGCCTGGTCTCAAGCCCTGATTCCTTGCTACCTTTTTTACCTGTGGCTCCTCTTGTGGTACTGGTGTGAGGGGACAGTGAGGTTCCTGTCACAGTCACAGTCGCAGAGCAAGGCTGAGCCACGGCAGGTACACACACTCCACCAAGCGTGGCCTGGCATCGCGGTGAGGCCTTTGTCAGGACCTTGCGTGGGGACTGCTGTCTGTAGACAGCTAACCGGTTAGCCTGTAAAATACCTGGATTTGTAGTAGAAGAACACTGAGTTTGGGTTGCTTTTTTTCCCAAAGTATAGAGAATTGGGGAATTATGTTAAAATATTCAATGAACTTGCGTTCACAGTCTGGGTGCAGACACTGGTGTAAGACCTACAGGTGCCGGCAGGGCTGTGGTCAGCAGCCTCCTGAAGGAGGGTGTGGTTCTGTGAGGCTGTGGATGTCACCAGGGGAGGGAATGAGGTGACCGCCTGGAAGTTAAGGTTATGGGTTTTCATCAGAATCAGTCAGGTGTGACACATTGACTTCCTTTTGTGTGGCTCTGAGCAGGGGCTTCTAACTTTTGATTTTAGAGCAAGACCAGTTTTTCACCTACTAGTGTCTTTGCAAATAGGAAGTGGGCTGCTGCGGAGGACCGAGCTGCGTGGGGCTCTGCCCCCTTCCCCCTGGGCTGCTGTGTGCTGCAGGGCGGTGACGCATTGACAGCTGTGGTTCTGGGAGGAGATCAGGCAGTGCGAGGAAGTAGGACTCCCCAGCTCAGTGCCGTAGCTGCACCTTTCACATGTTTTTGTTTTCATTCTCTCCTTTTTTCTAGTTACTTAAGATGGCCCAGGGCCAGAAGGCAGGGACTGAGCATTATGAAGAAATTGGGGACTACGACTACAACAACCCCAACGATACCTCCAACTTCTGCCCTGGACTCCGGGTAAAGATGAGCGCTGTCCCTCGAAGCGGGGATGCTTTCTGCCCTGCTTCCCTCCCCTTCCGGGTGGCAGGGCTGGAGGGCTGCGCTGCTGGCCTTCTCTGGTGCAGGCCGGCGTCCGGGAGCGCTGACGCCTTGGTAAATGAGTTGGTGCACAGGTGCAGCTGTTCACCTGGCCCGTGAGTGCCGGAGTCGGCTATTTTGGGATTTCCCAGCAATAGGAACATTCTTCTTCTCGAGAGCCAGTGTCCTGGCCGGGTAAAAAAGCACACAGACAGGAGGAGGTGGTGTGTTCTAGAGGGGCAGAAAAGTCCACAGGGCCTTCCAGAGACCCCAAAGCGGGAGCCCAGGCTTCCGCCTCTGACTTGACTTCCTGCCTTGTGAGCTCGGATGAGCCACTCTGCATCTTTAGATCTTGGCTGGGACTAAGTAATTCCCACTTCTCATTAGTAAGTCTGCCAACAAGATAGTGCTACAGGGGGCAGAAGCGGGGAGCAGTGGCCTCATCTGCGGGCCTGCCGTGGGGAGCGGGGGAGGTGCTGGCAGGGCAGTTACGCCCCTGCTTTCTGCGTGCAGGAGGGTGGGCTGTTAGTGTAGTGCGAACCACCTGCCCTGAGGACTGACCCGGGAGACTTTTCTGAGATAACCTCACCCCTGCCCCCCCAGACTTGTGCTTTTCTTGGCAGGGGTGGGGTGCCAGGGATTGAATCAGGGGCCTCGTGTGCTGAACTGTAACCAGGCCCCCATCTCGTGCCTTTGTCCTCTGAGGGCTGTAGATTGTGCGTCCACTGTCACAGGGCACTTTCTGTTAAATCTTCGTTGGCTGGAAGCCACGGGCCACTTTGACCATCGGGATGGCTCTTGCTGTCAAGGTCTGAGGGTAGCGGCAGATCATTGCAGGAGGGCTGCTGTGGAACAGGGAACCCGCAGGCCCCGAGGACGCGGCTCACGGTGGGAACCAAGGGTGCTGTGTTCTGGCTTTGGGCACTCAGCCCCCGCCAGCCGCGCCCCCTAACCCCGAAGAGCTGTTTCCTTGCCCAGGCTGCCGACAGCGACTCTGAAGAGTCAGATGACTTACTCGCAGGGCCAGCTGGGACCTTCGACCTCACATCTGAGCCCTGCCACACACCTGCGACAGCACAAGAGAATGGTGACACTCCTGAGGGCCACATGGACATCACAACATACGGGGAGTCCAACCTGGTGGCCGAGCCTCAGAAGGTAAAGGTGCAGCGGTGGAGAGTACATCGCTTGCTGGAATCTGTTTGGTTTACCTCCTGTCTGAGAGGTTGTCGGCCTGCGCCTGCGCCCTCCGCCTGCATTTCCACCCGCTGCTGTCCGAGTGGCTGAGCATTAGACAGGGCTGCAGGCAGGGACTGGTGCCAGGCAGGTCCGCATGGGATTAACTGACTCTCCAAAGAGCTTGTTCACGCGTTTGTTCACGTGTGTGCTGGGTGGACACTCACTGCCCCGTGCCTGAGATCCAGAGTTCTCGGTAAGTCACATGAGTAGTGCTGAGCCTGTCCCCCAAATAAAGCCACTGTGTGGAGGCTGCAGGCAGAGAGCATGG
>RJWM01024547.1:0-30585 GCA_004363535.1 Dasyprocta punctata | reverse complement strand
GGGAAAGAAATTTCAATGTTAAATACCTTCAACTACCTTGAAATTTAATTTTTCTTGCTTTGGGTTTCATTTTTATGTCTTTTTATTGAAGTGTAATTTACATAAAATGACATACACAGATCATAAATGTATGCTGTGGCAAGTGTTGACAAATGTACATACCCATTGCAAACAAGTTAGAGAATATTTACATAAACAGATAGTTTCACCTACAATTTCTTCAAGCAACTATTCTGATTTCCATCATGACATTTTATTTTTGCTTATTCTAGAACATTATATGAATGAATTTATATCATCTAACCCTTTGCTCCTGGCTTCTTTAAACTATAATGATGTTTCTGAGATCTCTCATGATTTGTGCTTTACTTCTTCATTCTTTTGATTGCTAAGTAGTATTCCATTGTAAATATAGAAAACTTGTGATTGACACATTGGCCTCTTACCTAGTTGAATTGATAGGTTCTACCTTGTTAAATTTTGATCATTCTTTAGATAATTCAGACATCAATTGCCTATTTGGTTTGCAAACTCTTCCCATTCTGTAACTTGTCTTTTCATTTTTTTTTAACATAGCCTTTCACATAGTAATAGTTTTCAGTTTAATGAGGTCCAATGTATGATTTTCTTTCCCTTTATAGACCATACTTCCTGTGTCAAGTCTAAGTGCTTTTGTCTAGCCCCAAATGCCCAAGTTTTCACTTGTTTTTTTCTAAAAATTATATAATTTTCCATTTTATGTTTATGTTCACCTGTTTTTGTTGATTTTTGAACAAAACGTGAAGTTTAGCTCAAAGTTTATGTTTATGCATACAGATTACCAGTTGTTCTAGTTAATTTGTTTAAAAGATCATTCTTTCCAAATGAATTGTGTTATACCTTTGTCAAAAACTAGGTCAGCATACTTGTGTGGGTCTAATTCTGGGTTCTGTATAATATTCCATAGATACATATGTCTATCTCTGCCTGCAACTTTCCAAATAAAGCACAGAATTAGCTTCTATGTCATAAATGAATAAACTGGTTGAAATTTTGACATCATGTATATTAAACTTATAGATCAATTTAGAACAAATTGAAATTTTGCTCTGTTGAGTCTTCCAATTTAAGAACACAGTATAGCTCTCTATTTATTTAGATTTATTATTTAAGGACCTTCGGCCTGCCAGTCACCATTCTGCTGAGCTATATTCCTGGCCATCTTCATGATTTTGAGAATACAATCTTATATGTGCTATATTAAGTTCCACTTAGATGTCTTAATTTTGGAGGAATTCCTGTGTTACTGTGTTTTCTATTTCAATTTTACAAGTTATTGTTAGTGTATAAGAATCAAATTGAGTTTCATGTAATGATCTTATATGCTATAACCTTGCTGAACTCACTTGTTAGTTTGTTAGAGGGATTTTTATTTTATTTTATTTTATTTTATACACAGGATTTTTTTTAAATTTAGATGACTATGTTATCTGCAAACAGAAAGTTTTATTTATTCCTTTCCAATATGTAGTTTGTTTCTTCTCTCAGTGTACTGCAATGACAAAACATGGGACTGTGTTGAGTAACAGTGGTGAGTGGGTATCCTTGCCTGGTTCCTGAGTTGAGGGGGAAAGTTTTCAGCTCTTCATCACTCGCTGTGAGGTTAGTTGTAGGATTTTTGTAGGCAATACTGATCAAAGTGGCATAGTCCTCTTCATTTCTAATCTTCTTAAAGTTTATATTAACAGTGGGTGTTGCAGCTGAGCGTGGTGGCGCACGCCTTTAATCCCAGCACTGGGGAGGCTGAGGTAGGAGGAGCATTGTGAGTTCGAGGCCGGCTTGGGCTACAACGCGAGCGCGAGGCCCGCCTGAGCTACATAGTGCGACCCTGCCTCAAAAAACTAGGTCTCAGAGTTTGGCTCAGTGGCTTAAGTGCCCGTATGACAGGCACAAAGTTGTGAGTTTGATCCCCGGTGCCACCAAAAAAAAAAAAAAAAAGTGAGTGTCGGATTTTTTTCAAGTGCTATTTCTGTATCAACTGATATTATTTTTTATCATCTAGTTTGTTAATATGGTGTATTACATAGGTTAATTAAGGGATACTAAATCAGTCATGCATACCCAGAATAATCTCGCTTCATAATAATGTGTAACTTTTAAAAATCGTTTTTAGGTGGATTTGCTAGTGGTTTGTTGAGGACAGAAGTTTGTTTGCTTGGTTTATTTTTGTCTAAGTTCACTGTCTTCCTTTTTTCCTTCCTTCCTTTCTTTTTTAAATTACCTTTGTCTGGTTTTGGTGCTGAGGTAATACTGGTCTGATAAAATGAGTTAGGAAGTGTTCTTTCAGTTTTTAGAAGAGGTGGTATGAAATTAGAGTTAATTTTTTACTTACTTTGTAAAATTCTCTGATTTAAACATATGGGTTTGGAGATTTCTTTTAAATAAGTATTTTCATTATTAATTCAATTTTAAAAATTGTTATTGGGCTATTCACATTACCTGTGTCATCTTGGTTAAATTTTGATAACTTGTAGTTTTCAAGAAACTGGTTAATTTTTTCTAAGTTGTTAGATTTATGATGATAAAGTTGCTAACCTTATTCTAGTATTATTTTTTAATGGTTTCAGGATTTGTAATGGTGCATACTTTCTTTCTTTCCCAATATTAATGACTTGCATTTTATCTCTTTTATTTCTGTCATTATTAGTGACACTTTATCAATTTCTTTACTTTTCAAGAATTTGCTATTATTTCATTGTTTTTCTCCATTGTTTTATTATTTTTAAATGTCATATAATTCTGCTCTTATTTTTATTATTTTTTCTTCTGCTTGTCTGAGGCTTATTGTTCCCTTATTTTTCTTCTTTCTAGAAGTATTAACATATTATTCATTTGAGAATATTCCCTGTTTTTAATGTAGTGTTGTAAATTTCTCTCTGAGCATAGCTTATTTTAATATATTGTATCTTCATTTTCTTTCAGTTCAGAATATTTTCAGTTCTCTTTGAGATTCTCTCTTTGATCCATGGACTATTTTGAATAGTGCTATTAAATTTCCCTATCTTTAGATATTTTCCTGTTCTCCATTATTGATTTTTTTAGTTCGATTCCCTTATGGTCAGTAAACACTTGCTGTATGATCACTGTTCTTTCAAGTTTGTTTATTTCTGTTTTATGGTCCAACAAATAATCTATTGTAATTCACATCAAGTGGCCACTTGAAAGGAGTGTGTATTCTTCTGTAGTTGATGGTGTGTTCTACATGTCTCATTTTAGACCTTGTCTGTCGATTGTCTTATCCAGATATTGCTAATTTTCTTTGTAGAAGTCCTATCAAGTGCTGAGGGGGAGGTGTAGATATCCAAATAAAAGTGTGTGTATGTCTATTTCTCCTTTTGATTCTTTCAGCTCTTCCTTGTATATATGGAAGCTTTGCTCCTTGGTGTGTAATTTAATTGTTACCAAATCAAACTTCCCCCATAAGGTCAACCTTGGACCTAAGCATTGACTTTGATACAGTTCGCTACCAGAATTGTGTAAAGAATTAAATTCATGAACCAAAGTGTCATTATATTTAAGTCATGCACATTAAGGTAATTGTTGATGTTAAAATTTATGCTTTTGTTTTATTATTTGTTTCCTCTAATTTTTATTCTAGATTTTCTCCTTTTTTGGATTCCAGCGATTTAAGAAATAAAAGTTTTAATTCCAACTTGATTTATTCATTTATTTGGTTTCTTTTCTGCTTTTTCATTTATATGAGAACAGTATTGTTGAAAACAATATTATGTTTGGCAGCAGCTTTAAAATCCTTGTCAGCAAATTCCAACATCTAATCTATCTCACTTATTCAGCTTAGCTCACTATCTTTCCCCATTGAAACTGAGAATGTCTTGGTTCCTCACAGAACAGATAAATTTTCTTAATTTTCTTCTCACTCTTGCCCTACTTTCTCCACTTCTCCTGACATCCCCCTTTCCCACTGGAAGACATGAGAATAAGCAGACAGAGCGAACAAGAATGGCCCAGACACACAAATGGCTTGGCCCAGAAGGCTTCTTTGTGTCTGGGACCTGAGATTTTCCTCCCTGATGGAGAGACACCAGCAAGCTAGTCTAGGGAAACCTATTCCCTCTTCCTCAAGCAGTAGCAGCAGGGACCAGTGGAGAGCATCAGATAAATCAAGAAAACCAAATAGCAGTGTAAAGTCTCTCAAAATTAAACTCACTGGAACCATAGCCTGCAAAAGTAGACTAGAATCTCTGTGCCAAACCTAACAAAGGTAACTGGCTATTAAAATATCTACTGCTCAAATGTTAATGTGCATGCAGATTGCCAGGGTTTCTTGTAAAATTTAAGATTCTGATTTAATGGTTCTACAGTAGGGCTGAAAATTTTGGAGTCCAGTAATCTCCGGTGATTGTGATTCATGGGTCAAAAGGCATACTTTGAACAGCAATGACTTGCCCTGTGCTTATTATATCTGGGGTAAGGTATTCATTTGGAAGAAATCCTATTTTAAGAGAAACACTGAGGAATGAATTTGTTCAGAAGAGGTAAGGCAGGAAAATAACACTCAAAAATTCCTCTGGTTTGAATGTTTGTGTCCTCCTAAAATTTATGTTGAAATCTTACTCCTGAAATGATGGTATTGAGAGCCTCTTGAGAAATAATTAAAGCTAGTTAGATCATGATGGTTGAACCTTCAGGAGCAGGATTAGTGCCCCTGGCAAAGAGACCCCAGGGGGCTCTATTGTTCCTCCACCACAAGAGGACACAGAGTGAAGACATCACCTGGGTGGTCCTCACAAGATATCTAATCTCTTGGACTTTTCAGCCACTACAGTTGTGAGGGGGGAAAAGATCGTGTTTATAAGACACCTAGATAATGGTATTTTGACAGAAGCTAAGTTCCCTGAGTAACAGTAGAAAGGTCAATGTTTAAGCAGCTAGTATCTCTTTCAAAATGATAGTCTAAACTATTTAAAGACATCAGAAAACAAGTTAAATGCAACAAAAATCAGAGAAGACCAAACAGACAGCAAGTGAACATAGAAAAAGATTTGACCTCAGCAGTGATCACCGCATGCAAATAAAAACTACAATGAAGCATCATTCTCAAGTCAGTGGATTGGAAAATGTTTAAAAGTCTAACAAAATACAACAGGAAAACAGACAATGGTTAAACAGTCTTGGTGGGAAATGAGTTGCAATAAACTTCCGAAAAAGTCATATGTCATTTGCTATTACAATTTTTTAAAATGCACATGTGTAATTTGACTCAGCAATCTCAATTCCTGGTAGGTAGTAAAATAAACCTGGAGTGGTGGATATTCCTACAAAGATATTTACTGCAAAATGATTTATGTAACAAGAACTTGGAAACACATCGAATGCCCATTAACTAATGATACACTGAGTTGTAGATGTATAATATAAGGGAGAACTTCCTATAAATCCCCATCTACCAAGGGTAGAATGATCCAGTCCAGAGCTCCTTGTATTAGACTGATCAGTCAGAGGCCATAAGAAGCGCTACTTGGGGAATCTTTGTAGAGACAAGACATCAGTCTGCATTATTACTGTTTATCTGTCTCAAAACCTATGATTCTATATATCAGGAACAATGGTCCTCCTACAGTGAACAAAAAAGAGAAGATGAAGGGAGGAAAGCTTTCTATTCTATTTTTATCTGATTTCCTCATTTAAGAACTGCAGCTTTGGAAGTAGGTTTAAGAGGTGGAATATTGTCATTAGCATGTATACAGGCCAGAGACTGAAGCTATTTCATTGAGATACATAATAAATGAAGAAAAATGGTCATTGGTTTCTCTATCCCTAATTGTTCAAACAAGATCCATATTTGAGAAAATGCCTCCTTTATATTCATAGTCACTAGTGGAAAGTGACTAATTTGTGACTGGGGCAGGGACACAGCATCAAACATCCTGAGCATATGGATAAGTGACTCTCTGAGTGTCCAAGATCGATGGAGCCTGATGCCTGCTCCTTTGCCAGGAGCATGGGCCAGCATAAATGTACTCGGGAAAGGCAGAGCGGCATCTCATTATGTATTGTGAAGGTGAGCTGCTGGACGCCTGCATTTCCCTCCAATAGTGCTTTGCAAACTGTGGCACTTCTCAGAGGGGCTTCAGGGGCTCAGCAAGCATTTGTTACAAGTGTTTCAAATATGTTTAATTGCAGCTCATGAGGAAACACTTTCAAATGTAATGTATGGTAAATTTTAACCCAGTAGAAACAAATAAAACATGAATATATGCTTTCATTGGTGATTGTAATATGAAGGTACCAATGCATAAAGTAGGTTTGTATAGAAAATATTGCTTACCTGTTCTGTAGGTCACAATTTCATTATTTGAAGTTTCATTTGAAAAAAAGAAATTATGTTAAAATATTTGACAGTTATCACTCCCAGATCACAAATTAGCAAATGACAGAAGAGTAAAAGTAAAATGAACAGAGTACTAGATATTACTATTATGTTTGGTTCATACATTTCCCAAGTCTTCAGTGGTTCTTATTACAGTGTTTCTTCAGAACACTTCTTTGATGTTATTTATTCTACTTTGGAGTAATTAAATCCTTTTGGGTGTTTTGTTTGTTTTGTTTTATTTTGGTCAAATTCCGATAACGTTCTTTCTTGCTTTTTCTTTCTTTCTTTTTTTTTTTTTTTTTTTTTTTTTTTTTTTTTTTTTTTTTTTTTTTTTTTTTTTTTTTTTTTTTTTTTTTTTTTTTTTTTTTTTTTTTTTTTTTTTTCTTTTAAGGACACGAGTTGGTGCTAGAAGTTGGATTTGAATTTAGTTTTAGAGATAATGTTTAACATAACAATTTGCTTGTCAATTTCTGCTCAATAAAAGGGGTTCTTAAAAACTGTCCTTTTATTCTGCTGCAGACATATTTTGAGAAATTAAATGAATTAAGAAAATTTCCAACAGAGTCTGGAGTTTGAGAACATAGATTCAAATTCTAAGTCCATCCACCATCTTTAAGGTGAAGTTTAACATAGATACCCTTCCTAAATTATACCTCAGCTCTCCTTTCCTTAAGATGAACATAATCTGATACTGACACCACTGAATTCTGATAAGGTCCACCCAATATGCATAAAATGTTTAACACTGTATCTAGCATATGATACATATTCATCAGAACTGTTAGTGATGCTATGATTTTTATTTTTGTGCAATATTTTACCCAAACTTACTACCAGAACTGCAAGCACTAAACAAGAAAAAAAAATAGAAAAACTTTAAAAGGAAAATGGGACATACCATGTGCATCCATTTAGGCCATATATTTATCAAGACTTGTGCTGTTATTTGAGAAGTTAGGAAACCAGATAGCAATTGGTGATGGGAAAAAAAGAATATATAGAAAGGAAGACTTTTGCCTCTGGATTCAGAAATCTTTCCTTATGGTGTTCATTATATCACAGTTGCAAGGCAGAGCTATTAAAGTTAATAATGGGCTGCCAGTTTTCTCTTTTCTTCTTTGCTGTGATAGATAAAGAATTCTGATGTCCTCTCGATGCTAACACACATTTACTCCTTTCACACTGGCTCCTAAACTGACTGGAGTCAAGGCGTAAAGAATTCCACAGTGGTGTTGCATCAGTCAGAAAAACAACAGGAAATCACACTAGTATTTTAACAGACAAAATGTCACACAGGAAATTGACCAGACAGGTATTGAAGAGCAGAAGGTGCGACAAGGAATCCCGCAGTGCCAGTAATACAGAGGAAGTGCCCCATTAGAGGTTAAGAGGAACAAGAACATTCAGAGAGCTGTCTAATGATCTAAACGCCCTATAAAAATTTCCCAAGGGCTACAAACAACACGCATATTTTTAAAATTTGAACAATCAATATTTCAGAAATATAAATAATAGTCAAGCTACATTTCTTGAAAAAAATATAGGAAAGTGAAGAACAGGAGTTCTCATCCTGATTGCCCAAGGACTTCCAGATGTGAAGTGGAGAAGAACCTGGAATTTTTCATTAACGTAACGTTTTTTTAGACTATTGTAGCACTTCACCTATAAAATAACATCTTTTCAAAAATAAAGACAATATATCACATAGGAATGATACACTGAAGCATTTTGTGTGTCAGCGCTATTCTAGGCAGATTATATACTTTGTCTCATTAATTTCTCACCAACTTCCAATTAAATAAATATCCCATTTTACAGGTGAAGAAACGGGAGTCATGTGATGTTAATTATCTTGCCAGAAGTCGTACAGTTACCAAGTGATGGTATCACTACTTCTTTGAGGGCGAATAGTACAAAAGATCAAAAATTTCTCAAGAATATGAGGCATGATAAAAATATGGTGAAAGTTTAAATTTAAAAAAAAATTGTTGCAGTAAAGGATTAAGCCCCCTCAAAACACCGTACCTCACTTTGATCAAGCTATCCCATTGTTCATGCTACTTTCTGAAGCAGTTTTGGAAGTCCTCTTTCATGTGTATCTCTAGTCGCTGTGGCTGCCTTAATGTCCTGAATCAACACATTTTCCTTTTATGGTATTTTGACTTTGTAGGAGAGCTGAAAGTTTCATGGTGCCAGATGCAGTGAATAAGGTAAATGAAGACACACAGTAATGTTTTTGCAAGGATGGCACTCAGTAACAGCTTTCCTTGTATTTTTTCTTCTTTTATCAATTGTTCTAAACGTGAAAAAGGACTTCCCGCAGATGCAAGAACATTGGGATAAAAGTGCTCATAGCAAGAAGGAGTATCTTAAAGGCATTAATAACCATGTGTTTTCTACTGTGATACATTTTAAAAATTTAAGCATTCACAGTATATTTCAATCATACCTTATACACTTTGTTTTCCCCTTGGTTAGAAATAAATTTTTATATCTGTTTTAAAAATTCTTTCTGTTCAAATGAGTTTTAAAGAATTTTTCAATTAGTTGTATCAGATTGCAATTTAACAGAGAATTATAACTTAGTGATGGATAAGAAGTGCTACATTAAAAAATATAATTTGCTTTGATTAAAAAGAAACATTATAGCCATAAGACAGAAGAGAAGACACATTTGTTCTGGGAGTTCACAGTCGGTTCAGATCCAGGTGCACAGCAGAGTTGGAAGCAAGGTCTTGCTGTGGCAACAGCTAGGGAAGGAAGACAGCTACTCAGAGGAAATTAAGAATCTAGTAACCATTTGGCAGAAGACAACCATGCATAAAAGCAACTATTTCCTAAAGGCAACGACCTCAGAACCTCAGTGATAGAACTGGTACTACAACCCAAACCAAATAAAGAACCACTAGCATAAAATATTCCAGTATAAATTGCATGTCTACTCTAGGTTAATCAGAAGTCCATTGAGAAAGGACCGAGAGGAATGATAATAGCTACTTATCAGGCAGTGTCTAAGTGTCAGCCAGTCTCTCTGTTAAAACCTCTGTGTATGCTATTCCATTTAAAGCTAAAATAAGCTCCATGGAGTATTTTTATTTCTATATTACAGATCAGGGAGTAGAGGAAAATTAGACTAAATAACATACTTGAAGTCACTGAAATAGGAAAACTGCCTTCAATTCCAGGTTTATTGGAGTTTAAAACCTACGCTCTTTCTACAGCATGGCACTGCCTTAGATATTGCTGAACATAGAGTCTTGTTTCTATAATTGCTCTGGTTACTTAAGCAATAGAGCTTTGTTTTCATAAAATAATACCCCCTCATTCTCTGTTTACCACATCATCCTGAAAAGTTTTATACAGTGCTTCTTTGCTATAAAAAGTAAAATTGACTTTATTTAACAGCAACCAATCACAGTCCCTGGTGCCATCATCCCTGAGGCCCAGAAAGTCTATAGCATGTACCTAGAGTAACAATCCTACATACCAACATAATAATGTATTCTATCACTGAAACAGTAAAGAACTAAGGTTGGAGGTGGTTAGGCAGGGAGAATGTGTTCAGATTTCTTGCCTTGTGTAATTTACTCATGCTGGAAAGGATTGGAGAACTGATAATGATTTTTAATGGGTAATTACTAAGGTAAGTTGATAATATTTTGGATATGAGCTTTGTGTGGAGAGATTTATTGGAGCACAGAAGGGAAATGGTTATTTTTTAAATAGAAAGACCAGTAAGAAGTAAATCAGCTAATAAGAATATTGAACATAATTAATCATGATTAATGGTGGTGCAAAGGCCAATTTCAACTCTGTGGACACATTCCAAGAGATTTTAGCTTCAAGAAATGCACAGTTGTATTCAAGTTGGTAAGAAATGCTGATTGGGAAACATTGAAAAATTCCCTACATTATTCTGCTGAGAGTAATCTTTATTTTGTTCCAATTATGTAAGATATACTGTACTTACATAAGGAATATTCTGGAAGCTCTATCTAGTTTCACATAAGCTCTCCTTTCTAGGAAAAGAGATCTTTGTTACAAATAATCATTCCTATAGGATCATGCATACAAAATGCCTATAAAGATGCCAGCAGCTGAGGCAGCTGAGGTAGGTAGGTTTTCCTGATTGGAACGTACCTGTCTTCCTGTTTGTTGTGTGATCAAGCCTCCACCTGGATGCAATTACCTAGACTGTAATCACTTTAAGGGAAATACTATAATGGCTTTTAGAATGCTGTTTTTTTCCTTCTTTAAACCAAAACCTGTCCAATTTAAATGCATGTCTATCCCATTTTAAATTTATATTTTCTTCATTAAAAATATCACTTTACCAGGCTTTGTTATCTGATAACTCTAGTGGTCTAAGTTTAATTCTTCAAATACAGATTTTAAAGAGCTGCTTTTTATCAGTCACATGAAATGACATTCAAATAGCCAGAAAAACGATTTATGATCTGGCCCCATGAAAGTACTCAATTTACATTCTGAAGCATGAAGTCTGATTGCCCTTTTCTCTAACGTAAAACACCATGTACCACAAGTCATTGGCCGTAAAACTACTCATCCATAGTCAAAGCATTTTATTCCATGATCTCTTTATGTAATCTTCAAAGAAAGGCTTGATATAAAATTTGTAAACTGTCTACTTCATGTAGAGAATGCTCCACCCATTCATTTTTGCTCTGCTTAGAAGGGAGGCCACCATTTCTTGGTAATGGAATTCTGCTATTAACTTTCATAGCTTGTTTCATTCACATTTCTATTTAGTTTTTTTTTTTTAGACTCCAGAGTTATCAGTTTGTCTTTCCATATATTCTTATTTTTTTTTCCTGGATTATAAAGTTAGATAGCACTTTTCTTTCTAGCTTTTCAAAATTACTACTCTATCTATCCTTTCTTCCAGAGACATTTTCATTCAGAAAGGAAAATGATTTAATTTATATAGCTATAAATGTAAAAGATTTCTAAATAATGTCAAATTCATTCCATATTCATCAATTTATATTCAAAAGTCTCAAACAATACCCACATATAAAAATAAATAGGATAAGTTGTTCAATGTTCAGTAAATTTTTCAAAAAGATTCAGGAAAGATGTTTAACCTTTTACAAACAGGTTATTTTATAAAAATATTTAAAAGTTTGGTAATTTTAATTTGCATAGAAGTGCGCTGTATTTTCAATTTTGTACCATGTCAATGCTCTGCTCTCTTTTCTTCAGAAACTGGTTTGTACGAAAATTAAAAGCTGAAATTTTTATTTCCAAGATGATTTGAATCTTGAGAATTAATTTCTTCTTTCAACGAAATTATAATTCCACTTTCAGACTTATCTGAAAGTCAGTTTTACATTTGCCTTTAAATGTATTTCTATTTGGAAATGCAACTTGTCACCAGTAGCCTCCAAGTCTGCATTCACCTACAGTTCCAAAAAAACAGCAATTTCTAGAACAAAAACTTTTAGTCCCAATTTGAAGAGAAAAGGATATTTCATTTAAGGTCAAGTCATTCTTTTAATAGTGTAACTTTTCTACATCAAGAATTTGTAGAATATAATAATTTCAGCACAATTATGCTTTTCTTTGAGTGGTTCAATGTAGCACAAAAGTCAGGCTAAATAATCAGCTATCGCCTCTCTTTCATGAGGATATTTTTCTCTGATTACAAGAAAACCAGATTTAGTAGCTCTCTGCACTCCAGCCAAGTGTTCCTTCTAAGAGGAACTGTCAATTATGATGGCTTAAAAATAGACTTTAAAGGGTTCAGAACAATTTGAAATTCCTAATATACTGGATATGTAAAGCTGAACAAACACAAGTTTAATCCAGAAGAGTGTTAGACTTTACCTACAATTCAAAAAAAGATTGTTTTGCACTGTTTCCAGTAACTAATTTAAAAAATAGTTGTAAAAGAAAATTTTCTATGGCTGGGGTCTTTTCATAATTTTTACAAAGCAAGTCGCCCTAATGAATCATCCACAAAGTATGGTCCATGAACCACACTGGCGGCATCTGGGAGCTCATTAGAAATGCAGACCTACTGAATCAGAATGTGCATTTTTATTGAGATCCCCAGGCAATGCATAAGCACATTAAAGATTAAAGAAGCACTGATCTACTTAACATTGATATTTAGAAGGGATGAAGATTCTGTATTACAGTTTCCCAGTCTGTTTGCTAAAGCAGGCAACTATGCGGCAAATGGGCTGCAGGTGCACACACCTAAATACTCCCTCAACACTCAGAGCAGATGGGAGGGAACTGACTCAGACAGGACCCCACTCCCCCAGCAGCTCCTGCCCGCTGCAAGTGGCCTTGCCCATTAACTCCAGTGTGCCATACAAATATCATCACTTTCTCTATGTGCCACTATACAAAAAAGCTAGCAAAGCAAGCTGTGATGAATTAGATTTAATGAAGGAATATTTTCATGGAGCGGACCAGCAGGGAAAAATAAACAGAAGTAGAAAATCAAAGCTCTTAGGCACAGACAAACCAAAGTGAAGATATCAGTGTGATATCAAATTTACTTCATGTCTTTGACGGCTCACAAACAACCGAGTGATGGTGGAGGAATAGTTCTTGGCTGGCAGATTTTTCAAAACTCCTGCTTTAAAATCAATTTTTAATTAAAGTAATATAATAAGTATGAATATATAAATAAATGAATTTTAAAAGATAAGTAGACATAGCTAACAACATGCATAAAATTTTTAGCAGTTAAACCCCTGGCAGTGGCCAACGAAATACTTCTTTACAGTGCTCAGGAAAGAAGTGTCTTAGTCACTTTTCTTGTTGCTGAGACAAAATACTGGACACCCAGAGTTAAAGAAGGAAAGGTTTATTTGGTTCACAATTTGTAGAGGTTTCAGTCCGTAGTCAGCTGGTTTCAAGGCAAAATAGCATAGCAGAGGAGCACCACAGAGGAGAAAGAGTCCATGGTAAGCAGGTGGGTGAGAGCACATTAACTCTCTTTCTACCCCTTATATTTTATGCAGGCTACCCAACCTAGGGCAAGTGTAGCATGCACACCTTTAATCTAGCCAGAACTATTCTAAACCAATCAGAGGACTGATGTAGTAATCACACACCCTTGATCCCAGCATGAGACACTCTAATCCAGCTACCTCTGAAAAGTATCCCCTATGATTGCATGAGACTTTGGGGGAAACCAGTAGTACTTATGAAACAAAAAGTCTCAAAGTGATTTTAAAAAAGTAGTTGTTAGCAGATATACATCATTGATAAAAACAATTCTGTTGATTAGGATTCTGCTAAGTCTGTATTTTGGAACAATTATCCAGAAGAAGGGCCTGACCAGCCTGACTGACCACACCTCACTGATCTTGGACTTCCAGCAACCAGCAATGTGAAAAACGAAGTTTTGTTGTCTATAAATCAGGTTATCTGGGGTACTTTATTATAGCAGCCCCAAGACAATGTGTGTCAGCCATTCCTTACAGCCTTATTCCCAAGAAACATGTACAGTGCCAAACAGCACAGAATTCCAGTGGGCCCACAATGCCTGTGCATGGGAGTTTATCAAGACTCAAAATGAGGACAAGATAAGCATGTTCCAAATAAGCAGTAGAATTTACAATCCCAAGAGACCATGGTTCACACTCCAAGTAGATCTTTGAATTCAGAAAGAAGAAAAAATATTGTTATATGATGCAAACATGAAATTCTATCGTTCTTTCCTGTTGTTATTATCTCCCTGCATTAGCCAACTACTCATACTGAAAATAACAGAAGAAAAGGAAAGATCAGGGAACCTATATTTCCTTTTCTTACTCATCAGTGAGCTGAAGATTCAGAATAGAACACATGCATATTGAAAAGTGAAATAGAAACAGTTGAGTTAGCTTTGTGTAGCCTTTCCTCTATTCTGGTAAAATCAAAATACTACATTTACATAATTTCAATGATTCTGAAATAATTTTAATTTCAGCATGAGTTAAATGCTGTCATATTTGAATTTAAAATTGGCACCACATAATATAGAGATATATGACAAAATTCATGCTAATAATTTAAATTTTTATATTTTAACTTAGAATTCATAAACTATCATGCCAAGTTCAGAAAGCTGGCAGATAAATGGGAAAAAGTGTCCAATTGTAGGACTGTTAATGATACCTTTTGCCTGCTTTTTAAACAAGAGCGTTAACATTTTCTTTTTGCAGTAAGCCTCATAAGTTATGTAGCTGGCTTTAATTGTAATTTCTGTTCAGTTTTCTGTGTATCACATTAGATTAGGAATTTCTAGAGAAAGGGATTGTGTTTTTCATTTCATTATCCCTAGTGCTTACATTCAGTAAGCCCTCAAAAATGGATTTCAAAGGTCAATTACAGTTAATTCGTGTGTTTCCAGAAGGTGAGAAAGGAAGCGTCTCTTCTCCCATAATGTGTTTCTAGCAAAATCTATTGTGTCCTAAATGTGTCACTGTGGAGTGTGGAGAATGCAACCAATTCCCCAATCAATTAGCACTGGCTTTGAGTGCCTGCTAGGTCTGTGTCAGGCATTGTGGGAGATTTGCACTGTAGCTGGGTGTCATTCATGAGACGTGATTGCTTACTCACAGACACAGGGTAGACAGTGCACACAGAGCTGGCAGTAGGTACACACATTGCAGCACAGTATTAGCTGGGAAATCTGCCTCAGCTACTGATGTTAGTGTCCAGCAAGGCAGATAGAGGCATGATTCTTCCATCAACGGCCTCAACAGATCTACAGTTGGAGGGCTTTCATGCCTGAGCTGGGACCAGTCACAGACTATACAGTGCCCTAAGTCCCCAGGACACCAGCAAGCAAGGATTGTCTGATGAAGCAAAGTGCAACAATCTGCGACTCAGTCACCAGACTCTCTGGGATTCAGCAGCAGAACTCCAGACCTAGGGAAGGGCAACTCAAAGGGAAAAGTGGCCTCCATTCAGAGAGCAGAGAGGATAAGGAAGAACAAGACCTCATAAAGGACCAGAGCAGAAGGTGACAGGCAGCCAAGGCTAGGGGTGGGATGAAGAGGGACGAGCAAAAAGCCAGAACACTGCCAGGCTCAGGCACTTAGCTGGGAGATGCATGAGTCCAGCTAAGGAGAAGGTCGCATTGTACATCTTGCTTAGTATTTCAATCTCATAGTAATTTGTCAAGGCTTCTGTTGTGAAAATACTTATCCTGATTAAATACACAGTAGAAAGATATGATTAGGCATTGATATGACTTGAAATGTTTAAGAATAATGTATAATAATAAGATTACAAAAAGCACTGTGGACTCTTTCAATTCATTTTGTATTTTATTCTTTTATGAACATTTTCTTTTGTTGCATTTCTTATTAAAAGTCTTCTTTTCAATGCACAGTATTCTTTGTTTCCTCCTCCTCCTCCTCTTCTTCCTCCTTCTCCACTTCAAATGCCAATATTTTAATAATGTATATTATCTTGCCTGGGAAAAATAAAAGTTAACTTGTACACACTGATTGACATGAAGTTATTATAGTCTACATCACAGAGCAAAAACCAATCATGTAGAGGTGACATATAACAATGGGATTAGTCCATGGTTTCTACGCATCGTAGCATAGGAAGCTGGAGCTTCCAAAGCCCAGGGCTCACATGACAATGCACTTACCAAGCAACTTTTCAATGGCCTCTGACATCCAAGGGTCATTTCTTCTAAGGACCTTAGAGGGTTGTGGGTTTTCTCTCATAGCTGCACAGTGCATGGAACAGCTCCTGCACACTGATGCTTACCCAGATCAAGGCTCCATGAAGGCACAATTCCACACCAGTGTGTAAGCAGCACCATTCTTCAGGGTAAGCTCTCAGGAACTCTCATTGTTCTCATTGTCTGCCAGTGTGATAGGGAACAAATGCAGTTGCAGCTTTGATTTCATGGATCAGGTCATGGAGGGATGCAACTTCTCCATGGTTTCCTTCCTAGTGACTGAGGAGGCCAGGATGAAGGCACGGCTCTTAGTAATAGCAAGGTGCTACAAATGCAGATGGGAGTAGTTTACAGTGATGTCATGCACATGCAGGGCACCCATGCTGTACTTACAGACCAGCAACTGGCTTATGGGAATCAACTATGCATCGCTGAAGGTGCTGCACACCCACTTCTGTACCGGCTTTCTCTTACCTACACTGGTAGAGCCAATTGCCAACAGCCAGTAATCTGCTTTTCACTGTGACCTCATATGGTCTTTTCTCTGTGCATATGAAGAGAAATCTCTGGTGTCTCTTCCTCTTTTCATATGGACACAATTCCTATCTGGCTTAGGTCCCACCCTTATGATGCCATTTAACCTTAACTACCTCCTTAAAGGCACTATTTCTGAATGTAGTTTAGTAAGGATTAGGGCATCAAGATATTAATTTGGGAAGGGGGAGGTCTTATATTTTAGATCTAAAATGTCCCCCAAAGCCTCATGCACTATTAAGTGGGGCTTTTGAAGTGTGACTTGTTTATGGGTACTGATATCTGACTTGCTATTGGAGGACAGAGCCTCATCAGAAGAGGTGGATCACTGGGAGTCTAACTTGCAAGTTTGTATCTCCTTTCTGGCTCTTCCCTGGATTCTCTTAGTGCCATACCATGAGCAGTTACTATATTTCTCTGCTATGTCCCTCAGCCATATGTTCCTGTCTTGGAGCCAGTCAACTATGGATTGAAACCTTCATAAACTGTGAGCCAAAATGAACTTTTGCTCCATAAATTGTGGGTGTTGGGTATTTTATCCCATCACAGAACATGACTAAGACAAGGTACAATGTAGTCTACAACAAAAGTCAATGATTAGGATGGCACCATCCCATACTTTCAGGATTCATAACCATGTTTCTATATATGTAATTGTATGAAGATCATCATACCAGGAACCATTATGAAAAATATTTCCAGAACACTTTTTAACTGTTGCACATTCTGAAGACTTTCCCAGGGTCTCAGTCTGCCCAGGAATTCATCCACAGGCTCTAAGGAAAGGAGACTAGGTCGTGTGCTATGGCCTTTTGCCCGTTTACCTATGTTAATTACAAATTACAGAAAGTACCATGGAGAAAATATTATTTCTATGAAAACCATGCCCCTGGGGGTCTGCTGTCAGGGTATCATTATACAAACTAGAGTTGATCTCAGGCAGGACATGGAGTCTACCATCCCCGATACATAAAGTGCCTAGGGAGCTCCTCTAATTACCACCTACTAGGAACTGAGTCTCATATCTCTTTCAAATAACGTCAGCAGCAGCAGCAGAGACAGCCTGCACCTCCCAACATCACACTCCTTCATTAGTTGGCTCTGACTCACCCACCTCACATCCTACCCCCAGATCAACTTTCCATCCAGTGACTTATTTTTCCATTACTGGGTAACACGTAAGCCACTGCTTGCTGTCTTCTTTATTTCCTATCAAATTATTAAGTGTCCCTTCCATGCATGGACATCCATATGTGCTATTTTATTGAGGTCTCCATAGTAATCCCGCTAAACAGATTTCATCTGTCTAGGTGGCTCAAGTGAGAATCAGCATGGCTGTGTGTCTCAGCACCTGTGTTGAGTCACCCCAGTGGGAATCCAGAGAGAGAAGTAGGAAGAAGGGGAAGGAGGAAAATTCTGTAAGAATTGTAGCCACCATGAAGGTTACCAACCCCACCTCTGCTTCCCCTCAGGGTCAGTGTGGCTCTTCACATTCCCAGAGATTCTATACCCAGAGACTAATTTTAGAGGGATATTGAAATAGGAACAGGTACAACCTGCTGGATGAGAACTGGTTGGGCTTGCTGCACAGACATAACAAAACTGTAATGCTATTCTATAAATAATCCCTGGTTCCGGTGCCTAATGAGATCTTACAGTCAGTATAAAGGAAAACACACTCTATCTTTGTTATCAGTTTCCTGCTTCCCAATGCATAGAACAATTTTTTTTTTTTGGTCTTGCTTCTGTCTCGTGCTCTCTATCTAAGTTGAAGCAAGACCCCCAAGTCTGCCCACAGGCCAGTTGGTTCCCTATACTCAGGCCCAGCCATCACTGGGACCAAGAAGGACTGCCATGCCCCACTCATCCAATCCCTCGGGGAGGTAAGATCCTTCCCATGCTTCCCCATCTGTAGGGTACAGCCTCGCTTTCTTTGAAAAGCTATGCAATGGCCTGACTTGCCATCTTCCTTTCTGTGGCATTTGAATTGGGCCATATGGACTGGATGCCATCCGTGGGACAAGCCAATAACATTGTCTACCTCTGTTTCTCAATGAGAAAAACTAAAGTTGACCACCATGATGGTTAATTTCATGTGATAACTGGGCCATGCAAAACTCAGACCTTTGGTCAAACATCTTGGGTGTGTCTGCTAGTGCTTCTGGGTGGTTTAAACTTAAATTAGTAGTGTGAGGAAAGCAAATTTCTGTTCTTTAGTGTGTGGCCTTCATTCAATAAGGTGAAAGCCTGAGTAAAAGGGAAAGGCTGACCCACCCCTGTAGGGCTGCTTTCAGTAGAGACATGGTTTTTTGGTTTTGATTTTAGTTTTGGTTTTGGGTTTGGATTTGGGTTTTGGTTTATTTTTTTCCTGCCTCTGGAATCAAATTAAAACTCTGCATGGGACTTGAGCCTGCCAGCTTTCATGTTGGAACTACCTCATATTACTTCCTTATTACACTGGTTAAAGACCACAAAATAGAAAGAAAATATATTTATTAGAATTTATGATGCTTTAGCTGGGTGTGGTGGCACATGCCTTTAATTCCAGCACTCGGGAGGCTGAGGTAGGTGCAGTGTTGTGAGTTCGGGACCTGCTTGGGCTACAGTGCGAGTGCAAGGCCGGCCTGAGCTACATAGTGCAACCCTGCCTCAAAAAATCTAGGGCTGGGAGTTTGGCTCAGTGGCTTAAGCACCTGTCTGGTAGGTGTAAGGCTGTGAGTTTGATCCCTGGTGCCGCAAAAAAAAAAAAAAGAATTTATGATGCTTTACACATTTGGTGATCCATGTCGTTTATTTAATAGCAGGTGACTCGAGCATTTTATTTTTTTCTAATACAAGAAAATATCTAAACAATCTGCTTTTGTATGTGTTCCCTAGTTGATTGTGTTCTCCAGGATCCTGGCAGAAAATGAAGGCTCTATTCTCTCCGGACTCTGCATACAAGGTTACTAGGGAAACAATAGATTTCCTGATCAGTTTATACTTGAAAAGAATTTTTAAAAAAATCTCTTCGATGTTTTTTTAAGCTGAGAAAATGCAATCAATTATTTACTAAATAGATTATTAATCTGAAAGGTGAGATGCTGTTATTGCAGTGAAAGTAGTGACTTCAGCTTCGTCCTCTCTCCTAGAGCTGACATTAGTCTTCCTACTATATTAGTTTTTTTATGTTCCCATGTTGCACATTTCTTTTATGAATATGCAAGTAACATTTCACAATACATGGTACTATTCATACACCAAGGCCAAAGCCCTTATCAGAATTCTTGTCATCATCCTGCCAAATGTTTAAAATGTCTGTATATTTAATGTCAATTGAGAAAGTTATCTAGCATTTTGATAACTGCAGTGCTAATGATGCTTGTTTTTATCCAAGAGCATAGTCACCTGCCATCTAGTGTTTCAACAAAAAGCTGCAGTAAGTGTTCCATGCAGCTAAGGTCTTCAGACTCCCTCTGATGCAGAGCTGGACTTTTACGGTATAGAAGGTTTTCAACCTTCTCTGATGTGAGGGACCTCTTTGTGACAGGCTACCAGATCTCATTTACCCACACCAAAGAGCAGACTACTACCTGTCACATTCCAAGGGTTCCTCTGAACATATGAGGATTCTGTACTCAAAGGAGGGGGCTGACTCCTGGCTGATGGCAGAGCCCAGGATGACCAAGAATGGCTGAAACTTATGAACACTTGAAAACTGTAGAGTTTACAGCATGCTGTTATCACAGCAATAATTACATACTGTGATTGCAATGTCATTTCAGTTTAACTTTTTTGCCACTTGTAAGTATCTACTACATCATGCTGGTCCAGCACAAAAGACTAAAATGAAGCAATGAGTGTAGCTGTGAGTTTCAGACAGAAGTCTTGTTCTTATGAAGCTTATGTTCTATAGAAGAAGACAGATAACAGGCAAGATAAACTAATATTAGTACAAATCCTGTGAAGGAAATAAACAAAGTCACAAAATAAACTTATTGGAGAAGACTGCTGTGTGTAAAGTGGTCAGGAAAAGTTTTTTTGAAGAAACTGGTATCTGAGTCAGATTTGCAGATTAAGAAATTATCACATATAAAAATAACCAAGAAGGGCATTCCAGGTGGAGCTATCAGCAAAGGCCTGGAGGAAGAAGGAGGCCCTGTAACCAAGGGAAATGCAGTGGAAATATGTTGAAACAATAGGTAGGTCAGGGTTAGCTTTCTAAACATTTTTGATTTGTGACATGCAATAATATTGTTCTCAGACACTTAAATTTGACAGTCAGTGCATAATGGGTCATTTATTTATTAGAACTCACTTGGTCATTGTATTGGATGATATGGTATGTACCCCCAAGTCTTCATATACTTTTGATGGGGCTGAGTCTGACGTTTGTGATCAGTTTGTTGTCTAGCGCTGGAACTGATGATGTGAGTGCTGCACCTGCCCAGGGAAGGAGCTGAGATACAATGTAAAAGAGGGGGGTCTTCCTCTTGTTCGTTTCAGTGCTTCCGCCCTTCAGCTCTCTCTCTCTCACCAGCATGCCTTGCTATTTGCAGCCACCATGAATGGCAGCCCTACTACACCACACTGCCTTGGAGCCAACTGAGTATGGACTGAAACTCCTGAGAAACTGTAAAAATAAACCTTTCCTTCCCTAATTTTGGGTGTCAGGTATTTTGCCTCGGCAACAAGTGAAAAGTAACTAAAACAGTCTTAAAAGACAGAAACCCAAATTCTAGCAAATTATGAGTGAACAAAATAGGAGAAATTGCATTTAATGGTTTATGTTACCAGAAAAGAACTAAGTATATCTGGGGATACTGGAGCCAGGGATTCTGTCACTAGCTTTTCTTTCTCCACTTCAGTTAGGATTTTAGATTCAGTCTCATCTAATACTAGGTTAGAACCATGGATACTAGCAACTATGAACCTGCATACAGCATTTCAGTGGAGGCAAAAATAGCTCTTTCTTCTCTCTTCAGTTAAAAAACCCTGGGCAAGGACTCTGACTGCTCCAAATTTGTGCTACTTTTTGGGCTAGTCACTCTACCATAGAAGTGGGGAAATAGAACTCAAGTATTATCATATTCCCATCCCATGGTCAGCTCAGGTACTATAAATGGTGGGGAAAGCAGTAAGACAGATATGGATTCTGAGATAGCAATGTCACTCTAATTCATCCATTAGAGGTGAAAAGAAATATTCTACATCGTATTAAGTCTAGCATGCCAATAAGATATTACTTTAGGTTAAAAAGAAAAAAATGAAAGGACCTTTAAGGACATTATTCTATCTGAAGAAAGAATGTGTCATTCTGAAGGAGTCTCAGTCATTAAATTATAGAAGGGTGAAAGTCACTGAGATGAGTACTGGAAATCTTCACCTAATTGTTGTCTGAGGAAAAGAAAGTCATAGCCCCTGTCTTAGGTACTTTTCTTATTGCTGAGAAAAATATCCAACACCCAAAATGAAGTTTATAAAGTTTTTAGCCTATAATTGACTGTCTCCAAAGCAGGATGGTACAGCAGAGGGCGTCACAGAGGAGAAACAGTTCATGGTAGGCTGAAGACAGCAAAGCAGCGAAGTAGTGAAGAAGCAGCAGCCCTGCCTTCATTCTGTCCCTTTATTATCTGCCCTTTGGATGGTGACACTCACACCCAAGGTGAACCTTCCCATTATCCACACCCAGAACTATACCAAACCAATCAGTGGACTAATTTAGTAATCACCCTTAATCCCAGTATCACACCCTGAATCCCAGCATTGCTCACCCTAGATCCAGCCACCTCTAAAGTACTCTACCTATGACTACATGAAACTTTGGGGAGACATCTAGACACAAACCATAACAAACTTCATGGTAATGTATATTAAGACAGGTGATTCTTATGTGGCACATCTCATTTTATCTCAACATGATTGGAGAACTTATATTAATTTGAAGTGCATCCTCAGTGGAGACCTAAAGGCACTTTTGTCTGTAGCTAGGAATTGACTATTCTAACCAGATTTTGGTTCTTCCATGATCCCAGTTTTGTTAACATGTGTATACATCCTATACTGTTTTTGTCACATAGTTCTATTAGGATTTTGATTTTTTTAGGGTATTGTTAGCAGGAAAATCTTAAATTTCTCCATCAGCTATTGCTGTTAGGTCACACTGAATTTGGCATCAATCTTAGTCACGTTCCTCATGGTTGGGATGAAATACTTGACTCCCAAAACTTAAAGGAAGACAAGTGTATTTGCGATCACAGTTTCAGAAGTTTTCAGTCCATGTGCATCAGGCTTAAACAAAGAAAAGGCATGATAGAAAGAAGGGTCTGGGCACTGCTCTTCTCATGGTATCCAGGATGCAGAGAGCAAAGGAAGGAGCCAGAGTGGGAGATAGGCCCTTCCCCAGAGCCCCACCTCTTCCTGCCAGCCCCCACCTACCAGGAGCACACTCAGCTTCTGAACTCACCAGTGGGTGCTTCCACTGAGTACCATGCCCTGTGATCCAGCTCCACCTCTGACCACAGGAGAGCTGGAGTGTGGGCATCTTTGTCAATTATATTGTGACGAGATTTTAGCTCTCCCTATAGTGTTCTACAAAATGCCCTCTTGCTACTCACTCGTAATTACAAAACAGCTTCTCTCTGATTTCACTGCATCTCACTGTGTGTCCACAGCTCTGTGTGTGTGTGCGTGCATGTGTGTGTGTGTGTGTGTGCCCAGTGGGTCTTAGCTGCAGAGTGTTTGACATGGTCAGGATTTGCTTTTGAAAAAAGCTTTATAGTCTGTTACTTTTGATGCAAAAACTAACATTCAACCCTGCTGAAAATGGATTCAGTGTCTGACAAAATTATGAATTATGATGAAGCTGTAATGCAAAATATGAAACACTATATTGTTTTGGATTTCTTTTTACCTTCACCCTTCATTTATTCACTTATTGACTCATGTAACATTTACTGAGCACTCACAAAATGCTGTGCATTGAGAATACAAGGGTAAATAAGGCAAAATCTAAATCTTTATAATGGTCACACTCTACCCTAATCGTGTGCTTCTCATTAATGTCTGGATTCCATCGTGTGTGGAATGAGATGATAAGTAAGCTTTGGGCCCTATCTTTAAGACCATAACAGTTTGAGACTGAAGCAGAAAAACATGTTTATAGAAAATCATGTTCAGCACTAACATTGTTTATGGTATACCGAGGAGGAAGTAATTTGTTGTGATTGTGAAAATGTGGCAAGAGGCCTTTAAAGCTATTGTAATGGATCTGATCTTTGTAGGATTTGAACAGGTGTTATGGTTTGAGCCTAGATGTCTCCCCCAAAGCTTCGTGAGATCATAGGTGGGGCTTTTCAGAGATAGCTGGATCTGGAGTGTGTAATGCTGGGATCAAGGGTGTGTGATTACTAAATTAGCCCACTGATTGGTTTGGCATCATCCTAGGTAGGGTAAAGAGTGCCCCACCCCGGGTGTGAGTGCTACCCGCCCTAAGGGTATGTAGCCTGGATAAATTATAAGGGACAGAAAGAGGGTCCCTGTCCCTGCTTGTCACTTCATGCTTTGCTGCCTTCCTTCCTTCTGCCTACCCTGCCATGGACTGTTTCTCCTCTGCAAGGCCCCTCTGCCACACCACCCTGCCTTGGAGCCAGCCAACCATGAACTGAAACCAGATAAACTTTTCCTCCTTTAACTTTTTATGTCAGGTATTGTTGTCTCAGAAATGAGAAAAGTAACTAAGACAATAGATGAAGGAAAGAAAGAAATTTCAGGTACAGGGGATAAGGCACATTAAAGGACTGAAGAAAATACTAAAGGATTCAGTGAGGGAACGTGAACAATTTTATGGGGCTGAATCTCAGAGTCAGTTAGAGTGGGAGTGAGAAAGGCAATGTGAGATTGATGCATAATTAGGCTAAAAGTTATAGAAACTAGAATGTAAACTGCTTAATTTCCATGTAGAGGATTTACATTTTGTTCTATAGCAGTGGCAGTCCATCAAATGATTTGTGATTTTAAAAATGTCTTTGTCAGCAGCTCACAAAATGGGCTCCATGTGCAAGAGGCAGAAAGGACAAGAGGAAAATGTGTTCCTAGATACTGCCAAGGAAATTCCAAGGAGCTGTCTAGTTTTTAATTGGAAATCTAAATCTTCTACCACTTTATGGCAAATACTAATAGCAGCTTCTCACAGACTCCCTGCTAAATGCTGTAGGCTAAGTTTCCTAACAGTGAATCTAGGCAGACCTCAACAGGCACATTTTTCAAGTAAGGAAAAGCAGCAGATGCAATGTCTTAGTCACATTCTCCTTGCTGGGACACAATACCTGACACCTACAGTTTAAATGAGGAGAGGTTTATTTTGGCTCACAGTTCAGTCTATGGTCCACTGACTGCAAGGCAGGAATGGCATGGCAGAGAGGAATGAAGGAGGGAAAAGTTCTCAACCCATGGCAGCCAAGAAGGAGAGAGAAAAGGGAGGAGCAGGGGAGGGAGATACACCCTTTCAGGTCACATGCCCAGTGGCTCATCGCTATCCAGGCCCCACCTCCCAACAGCAAGACAGCTATGAACTCATCAGTGGACAAGTCACTGATGAGCATGGTGCTCCTGTGATTCAATCACCTTCCAAATGCATGAGGATTTGGGAGAACATCCCAGACCTAAACCACAACATGTGGACATTGAAATTGCCCACATTGACAAAACTAATAGCAAGCATTTCCAGAACTGAAATCTGGTTTTGCCTAACTTGAAAAACCTCATATTTTTTTCAATGTATTTTGCCTTCTTCTGCAGGATACTCTGTAGAATATCCTTCTATTCCTTGAAGGACAACTCACCTTAACTGTTTTAAATACATGTATACATTTATTCTCAGCCCAAAAAGAAAATTAGAGATTACCCACTCCATCCTCATCCAGAGTAGGAGGAGAAATAACATTTACCATACTTCATGCTCAGAGGTACAGAACTGGACGCTCCTGGAGGGTAGTGACACCAAACAAACTGAAAACAGTTTTGTGAGTGTATTGGATGATCCTATGTCCCCCCAAGGAACTCATAATCTGGATGGGGCTGAGTCTGGCATTCCTGATTGGTTTGTTGTCTAGTGCTGGGATTGGCAATGTGAGTGCTGCACCTGCCCAGGTTGGAGCTGACATACAGTGTAAGGGCGAAAGGAACGCAGGTCTTCTTCTTCTTGCTCTTCTGCTCTCTCTCTCTCTCTCTCTCTTTCCCTTTCTCTCTCTCTCTCTCTCTCTCTCTCTCTCTCTCTCTCTTGCCAGTGCCCCTTGCTGTTTGGTGTCTGCCATAAATGGCAGCCCCGCCATGCCACACTGCCTTGGAGCCAACTAAGTATGGACTGAAACTCCTGAGAAACTGTAAGAAATAATCCTTTCCTTCCCTAATTACGGGTGTCAGGTATTCTGTCTTGACAACAAGTGAAAAGTAACTAAGACAGTGGCCCTAGAAACAACTCTACACTTCTGCAAGGTAAAAGTAGACACTGTATTAATGAGAAGCTGTTGTTTACAGAAAATGTAATAATTATCATCATTAGTTTTATTTAGCAGTAGACCATGGATACATAATTTGGCACTCTAATTTAGTTGTTAAATTAATTACTGAATGGGAAACATTTAGTTCTTCAAGATTATACTCTCCCTACCTGTGAATGCAGCTGTGGCAACTGTATTTTGAAAGTCAGCAAAGCTGTGCCTGCTCGTGTGATTTAAAGTTCTTTCAAATATGCTACTACTCCTTTGTGTCAGTGTCAGAGGGTTATAGGGGCAGTGTCAGTTTTAATCCCTAGTAGGATCACACAGATGTCCACAAAGCAGCAGTCTTTAACCTTGGCAGGACATTTAAATCATCTGAGGAACTTTATAAAAACTGCATTGCCTAGGATCCCACCTTGAGATTCAGATCCAATGAATGGATGCCAAGTGAGTGCCACTCAACAGTGTGATTCTAAGTGGCAGCCAACATGGACAGCCAGTGCCCCAAGGGGTGAAGTATAGAGAAATAAAAGCTTTGGAAGCAGATAAACCAGAATTTGAACTATACTTTACTACCTCCTACCCTTGTTATGTTTGATGAATCACTTCTATCTCTGTTTCAATCCTTAATGTGTACATGGGTCACTAAGACTTTGTAAAATCCAGATATTGATCCAACACACTTGAAGTAGAGTCTAAGATACTGCATATCCAACATATTTCCAAGGATGCCAAGACTGTTTGTCCTACATTCAAATCAGTGAGCTCATGCCCTGGAACATGTTACATGCTCAGTAAACATTAACTATCAGTATTTTGACTTCCAGAAATCTCTTTGCTTCTAATAATACAGCTGTACTTCAGTCCATGAACTTAATTCTTTCTATGATACTGTTCACACACCGAATTGGTCATAAATCAAATCAAAATCAGTAGTTGGGTTCAATGTTGATCTTATGGGAAAATTTGATCTGGTTTGAGATCAATTCAGTTTGCAACCAGAATTATGCAGAGACTTAAGTTTGTTTTTAAGTAGTAACAGAGTTACTTAAGTACTACTTAAATTACTAACAGAGTTACTACTGTAATTTGAAATACCTGCAAGTAGACATAAAGCGGAATACACAGTTTTCAAAACCAGGAGTCGATCACAAGATTTACCTATTCTTAATTGTTTTGTTTGGATACAAATGGTAAGTATCACTTCTAATGAGGTGCTTAGTATTTTTCCAATCAGAGGGTCTTTTTTTCCTGGGCTCCCATTTCCCTTCAACCTGAGATGCCTTCCTTTCTCCACACTTAAATCCTAACCTAATCACAAGGTCCAGCTTCTTCAGGAGTATTCTAGTTATCAGCTCATAAGTATTTTGCCAAAAACACAAAATATGTCTCTAAAGTAATAATACCACATTTTAAATATAACCACCCACACCAATACACTTAACAATGATTGTTGTCCTTCAAAGCCTTTGAAAGAAATTGTTGGGTTTATTAGATTGCTGTTGCCACTCCTTGGAGCAGTTTTGGAATGTGATTTTGAAATTGCCTCTGCATTAGTCAGAATGGCTATGTTGCATGACAAAATATTCTAAATATAGCCAGTATAACCAACTTATAGGTTAGTACTATAAAATTTTATTTCTCACCCACATCATAGTCCAGTGGTCACAGTCCTTTCTTGGAGGCTGTGCTCCAAATAGTGATCAGGATTAAGGTTCTTCTGTTATATGATTTTGCCACTGTAGAATGCTTGACTGCAGCATGAGGAGGAAGGGCACTGGCCATTGTTCAAGAGGTTTCTGACCAGGAAAGGAAGTGCCTTATATACTTAGTTGGTCAAACCCATCATGTGAATTCCAAATTTAGTTGCAAGCAGAATCCAGCAAATCTATGACAATAAAATGGAATAGTGCTGAGAAGCACCCAGTCACATTCTCCTGCACATTCACAGCCGCTTTACAGGATTTCAGGTAGATCCTACACTACCTAGAAACTTTCAGCCTGAAAAACTACTTGAAGTAGAGTTGTGTTTAGTGAGCATATATGGATATGCAAAAATATTGTACCCAGTAGCTCTTGGGGTGACCAGACAGAGATTTCGATGGTCGAACCCCCGCAGTCACCACTACTGTGAGTGTGTCAGACGATACCATTTTGTGGTATGGAAAATACAGGGGGGTCCTATTATGTGGTCATGCCTAGCTGTTGACCAAAAGTCACATTACCTTCCTTGAGCACTATTCTTGACACTTGTTGTGGTTTGGATCTAAAATGTCCCCCAGAAGTCTCATGTGTTGGGAGATGGGGCTGTTGGAAGGTGATTGAATAATGGGGGAGTTACACTCAGTACATTAACCCATTGGTGAGTTTGTGAGTGCATATGTTATTAGGAAGTGGTTAAAGCAGGTGGGTCACCACAGACATGACCTGGGAGGGTGTATTCTTACCTCTGGCTCCTCCCTTCTCTCTGTTTTTTGGATGCTAGGGAGTGAGCAGCTCTCCCCTGCCATGCCCTTCCACCATGCCATTATGCCTTTGAAGTCAGTCAACCATGGACTGAACGCACTAAATAAACCACTCCTCTAAATTGCAGGTATTGGGTATTTTGTCCCAGGTACAGAAAAGTGACTAATACTGCACTTCATTAAAAACAAATTAATCTCCCAGAAAATTTCTCTGTTATGGGAAGTTGGATGTCTGCATACTTTGAAGGTAATTCTAAAATGAGTTCCAAAATAGTTTAAACACTAGTGATATCTCCAGGATCAATGGCACAAGTCATGAGGAAGCTACCTATACCTATATTGGATACCTATAATTTTTATAACACTATTAAGTAGTGTGTTTGTTAAAGTATCATGACTTTCTGCAGGTCGACTTTATCTCCTCTATGAAATAACCCTCCTTCTCCTCTTCCTGCTTCTCCTTCTTTTGATTCTTCTTTCTTACTTTGGATATATTAGTGGCCAGATACTCTTCTTCTTGGATGCCCTCACTTTAAGTGGCTTTCTGACAAACCCCATTTGATGTTCATAAACCTATTGGTTGATTAGTGGACTCTGTAAACATGCTGATAAAAGAAAATAAATTTAAGACAGTGCATGAGTTTCTTTTTAAGGTGAAATGCTAATTTAAAAAAATTTCTCTCCATGGGACAATTATTTAACGTGAGTTAGATCATTGATATAGAAATATGTCAATCCTTTTGATAAAATGGATATATTTTAATATATGCCAATCATTTCAAGACATTATCTTTCTAAATTATTTCATGTGTACCACTGACCTTAAATTATTAGATATTATGAGTTTCAATTAAATCTTTTGTATACCCTTACTGAAATGTGTCCCTTTCCAGAAGTAACTACTAACTTAAATTTGTGTTCACTATTTACATGCCTTAGTTTTTTTGTTTATGTATGTGTATATATATATATAATATATTTATATATGTATATAATGTGTGTGTGCATATGCACACATACATTTTTGGTTTAAATAATAGAAACATTTCTTTTAGTTTTAGAAGCTGATATATATAATGTGTGTGTGCATATGCACACATACACTTTTGGTTTAAATAATAGAAACATTTCTTTTAGTTTTAGAAGCTGAGAAGTCTAAGATCAGGTTGCCTTGGTCCAAGGATATAGCTCAGTGGCATAAGCACCTGCCTGGCAAGCACAAGGTCCTGAGTTTGATTCTCGGTAACAAACAAACAAAAAAAAGATCAGAGTGCCAGCAGAGTGGTTTCTAGTGGGGGCCTCTTCCTAATTTGCAGATTGCCATCTTCTCGGGTGTCCCCGCATGATGGAGATGAGAAAAGGAAATGAGCTGCTCTCCTAAGGCACTAATAGCCCCACGAGGCTCTATCTCCATGACCTCATCACCCAACCCCCAAAGGCTCCACTGAAAAACACTATTGCTTTAGGTATTATGCTTTCATCATACCCACCAGAGACGAGGTAAATATTCAGTCCATAGTACATGTAGTCTGTAATATTTTAGGATTAGTCTTCTTTTACTCAGCATAATTTTCCAAAGGCTCATCCCATTGTGTACAATGACAGGTATCGATTTAATTGTTGAGCAGATTTCCATGTATGTATACACCACCTTTTATTTTTATAGGAAAGTAACACAAATGTATTTCTTTCCTGAGGCATGGGAGTGTTAGACTTTGTACTTTATAATTTCATTAAGTAGCATTGTATTTTTCATATATTCTGACTATTGCTTTCTCCATTTTTGCTTTGTGTTATGCTTCTAAAGTACACTTGATAATAGCTCTAATCCATTCATTTTAACTGCTATATAGCATTCAATACAAGAAAATACACTTATCCATTGCACATGCTTCTAATTTTTTGCTTTTATAAAAATTTCAGTAAATGTCTTGTAAATACACCTTTGAGTGTTTGTGCATTTCCAAGACAGAGGCACAGAAGTTGGATTGCTAGCTGTACAAGGCATGCACTGTCAATGAGATCAGGTCAAATTGTTCTCCTGTGCTGGGCTGACTTCTAGCTGCC
>RJWM01024546.1:0-30596 GCA_004363535.1 Dasyprocta punctata | reverse complement strand
TTTATAGGCTTCACTCTGAACTATTTAGCTTGATTATATTAGACCTGATATTATGGGTAGTTATTTCAATGATAACAAGAGTCACTCTAAGGGGAAAGGAAGAAAGGAAGGGAAAAAGAAAAAGACATAAATTTATAAATATGCATAAATAAGACAGCTAAAAAAAACTGTATTGCTGGGTACATTAGCTATAGAAAAATTAATATTCCTGAATTGATAAACCTTGCGTGTCTATGTTTGTCAATATGATCAACCCCTATGAAGGTAACGATATGTAATATTGTAACTACTGTCAAACTTCAACCACCTCAGAGTGTAAACCTACAGTGTAATTGTATCAGATCTGTCGTTGTTGTTGTTTGTCTTTCATGCTTTTTGTTTCTATCTTCTGTGTCTATTTTCTTTTAAATAAAATTAAAAAAAATAAAAAATAAAAAAAATTAAAAAAAAAAAGACCCATAGCTATCTATCCTTCAATGATTGTTTTTATTTCTTCTCAGTACACACCATAGGAAGCAGAGTAAAGGAAATTATTTCTCTAAAAGTACCCAAAAACAACATACAAAAGAATGTGGAAAAACTATCCGAAACTGAAAGACAAGAAGAGTCCAATAATACATAAGAACTAAAGCAGGCTGAGTGATGAAAAGGCAACATCTGACCAAAGCATGCAGGCTAAAGCAAAAAGAGGATGGGTTTGCTAAAAAAGGTTTAGACTAAAAACAGCTAAGTAAAGGCAAGCAGAGCAGAAGAGATCAAATAGAAGAAAGGGGAGCAGGAAAAAATTATGAGTTAAGAATGTGTTAGAGAACTAAGAGGAACTGCAGAAAGAAACACTAGGATTAATTTTACAGATACAAAGATAAAGGAAAAAGCAAACATGAAAACTTACATACGATAATTTTATATTCATTGACCCCATGCTTATTTCGTAATAAAATGTCCAACAATTTAGGAAAAATTGTTTTAAAAGATTCAGTATTGTCTTCTACTTACGATGTAAAATCCAAGTAATTAATAGCTTACAAAAGCCACTTAATTTTATAAAGATGTAATCTGAATACTTTCCAATTTTCATATAGGATGAGAGAATTTTAAATTAAGTCAAAAGTTGAAGAGTCTACAGTATAAAAATCTTTTCAATTACTAATATTTTAAATTTTTTCCTCAGACAGGACCAAAGAATAAAAACATACATGCAGAATGGTCAAAAAAGGTTATAAAGTCAAAAACCAACTTATATTATTCCCAGGGCATGTAACAGGTAAATGTGCTCACTTCTAAAGCAGCTGCTTAATATTTGTTTAATTATTTATTAGTGAAATGCATTCAATGATTTTAGTATGATCAATTAAAATCATATCTGAAAGAAAATTCTAAGCTGTTTACACTATATACTTAGGATCTTGTCAGGTAATGCTAACCAGAAAGACAGTGGGGTCAAAATTAAACCAATGAGTGTAGATATGCTATACTGGAATTATTACTGGAAAATGCCTTCTGGTATTCATTCAGTCCTTGATTCTTCAAAGATATCAAGCTGCTACATAATTATAAAATGTGAATTCCTTAAAAGGAACCACAGACTACATAGCTATGGAGGATAATGTATTCTATAACACAATTATGCCTGTTCTTTGCAAATTCAAGTTTTCTTGCATTTACAACACTCTTTTCCATACACTCATCTTCCAAAACAAAACACAAAAAGTTTTCCTATTAAAGATCTTCAATAAATGTTGCTAAATAGAACTGAGTTCTAATTATTTTTTAATTTCATAGTTTTTATTAAGAATTATAGGCTTTTTGAAACATAGTATCACATGATTAGTGTTGGTAACCAATTACTTGTAAAAAATTCTTTTAGTACTAATTGTATCTTACCACAAAAAGAAAAAAAATCATTACGAGCGCTATAAATATCTTTCTCCTGAGAACATTTTCTTATTTTGTTTCTTCAAATTGTTTTAATAACTTTATTAGCAAAGGTCAAAATAGGAGGTTGTTGAACAGTTCTTAAAATTTATAAAATAAATGACATAAACTGCAATCTCAACTAAAATGTTATTTTAAAGTTTCTGAAATAAAATCCACTTTCACTTTTCAACTACTACTAGTCATTTTTACACTTTAAAAGCTTGAAAAAGATAATAATCAAATAGATTTTTGAAATGCAAAACTAAAGAGACTAAAAAGCCATCTTGAACCTGATAAACCCAAGGAATAATTTCAGCTTGCAATTCATTATAAATGCCAAAAAACTCAAATACCTATTCACAATTTTTATTAAAATACAAAGAAAAATCTTTAGAAAACACAAGTCACTTTTAATAAAGAGGTAAATATGACCTGCCTAGTGAATACTAGCAAATTACCTTTCTATAGTAAATTTGAAAAATTGTATTTAATTCAAATCAAAATGTGAGACTTGAAGCATGAAAGCTGTGCAATTCAACATCTTAAACGCTACTCGACTGATAAATTAACAAATTTTTAGTCTAGGGCCATAGCACCCTGAACACGCCCAATCTCATCTGATCTCAGAAGTTATGCAGGGTTGGGCCTGGTTAGTATTTGGATGGGAGAAAGTAACATTTTTATTTCATCATTTTTTTTTTTCACTCATCCTCCATCCCTAGGACAGATGACACAACATGCAACACAAAGCAACATACTAAAACTCTTGAGTGCTAACACTCAGCTGTGCTGAGTTTTTTTCCAAACACAAAAAGTGAAAAAAGTACTGTAATAATCAGATAATTGAGGGGTAAAAAGTTATGTCCGAAACAAGATTAACCATGAGTTGTTAACTATGAAAGCAGAGTAATGTATAGACGGGAATTTGATTCATTATTTCATCAGACTGCTCTGTTGCTGCAGTGTGTTTAAATTTTTCCTGACCAAAAAAAGCAGAAAAAATAAAAGAATAAACTCAATACTCTCCAAAGTTTCTTACACATCACACTTTTTTTCACAAACACGATTGTAGGGTAGATTAGTGGTACTAAATTTGACCTCTTTAATTAATTATTTATTTAATGTTTGAAATAACAAGGTACTTATGTCCCAGAGACTCTGATCCGCAGGTGGCTAAAATGTGTGCACAGCTGACTCACTTCAGACACAAATGTCTGCACAAATTTGCAAGTATAATCATTCAACAGGCCTTTAACAATGGAAACCAAGATTAAAAATTAGTGTTGTATATATCGTTATGACAGTTCAAACAGAGAAAGGTAGTATTTTCTTTTAAGGGCCTACAGAAATTTTTACTTCTCCAACTTAAATACATAACTTAACATATATTTTATAGTAATTGCATTTGTCCGACTTTTAAAGTTTTCCAATACAGTACAATAGCCTCAAATGTGAAACTGCATTTCACAGCAGATTATGGGCAAATAATGCTGAATATCTGACACAAATTAAAATGAAAACATGATTTTGACACTCACATACTGAATATACCATTCTAAAAATAACACTATGACAATGTATTTGTCAAAATAACTATTCAAGACAATTTGCCTCCATTAGCAACTTTTATTTATCTAAATAACCCTTCATTTGTCTTTCTACATATATAAGATTTTTTAAATAAGTTTAAGTCATAAAAGGTGATTAAAGTTGACTACATAATGATATTTATACTATATAAACCATGATTCTAATTTTGCATCTTATGAGACATGGAAGAGTAATTTTATCATACAAGTTATCACATGCAAAGATTCCATCTCCAATTTAAATTGGCCATAAGCACATGGATAGTATAAACAATCAAACTGCAGTCTGGCTGATTCTAATTTTTACCTGCCAATTAATTATTATCTTTGTGTTTAATATTTTAAGTATAACATCTGCTCACTTTTTAGCATTATGTTTTAGTAACAGTAATAACTTTCATAAGAACCTCCAACTTCAAAGCAGGTAGTACGGACTTGAAGGATAGAATTTTGAAAGTCTCTCAATCTGCTTGTTTCCTTATAGAAAATCACTGATCTTGTCAATACACCTCATAAAACAAATACACACACAAGCAATATAGTCAGAGAAAAGCACACAAAAATGACAAAAGGGGGCAAAGAATAAAGCAGAAAACTGCTATGCTAGGACAGCTAGGGGGAAAAAAGGATTTTCTATTATAGAAGGAATGCTAGCATCAAAAGCATCAGTATTCTATTTGAATATACAAAAACACCTCCTTCATGTCTTTGCTGAAATATTATCTTCTGTATAAAGACTTTTCAATCACCCTATTTAAAACTGCAATTTTATCCACTCCCATCACCTAGCTTCTCTACCCTTTTTTTCTCCATAACATTTATAACAATATTATAATGCATACTAATTTATTTTTCCTCTTCCATCCTCAATTGTCTGAGCTCCTCAAGAGCAGAGTCTTTATTTTATTTATTTATTTTTTTGCGGTACCAGGGATCAAACTCACAACCTAGCACCTGAAGAGCAGAGTCTTAATCAGTGTCATTCATTGTTGTGACTTCTACCACAGTTCACTTCTTGGCCCATAGAGTATGTGTCAATACTCACTCAACAAAAGAATGAATGAATATAAAAAGTGAAAATGATCATGTATACTTAAACTTGTTATAGAAATTGAAGAGCACCCTTTGAGTCTGGAAAGTTACAAGTGACTTCAAAATTGCTAGTAAATTTAGCAAACTCAGTATGTTAAGAATGGTACAAAATGAAAATACACTTACTAAAAAGAGGCATGGGTAGGTATAGGTATGTATACCATAATTTATTTCAGTTGGTTGCCTATTGTTAATTATTCCACATTTTCCTGGCTTTTCACTGTTATGACCAGTGCTATATCTATTTAACTCATATTTCCTTTAAAATCTGCTTATGTCCTTTGCCATTTTTTATTTTCTGATGTAGTTTTAGAATTTTCTTACTTATCTATAACATCATTTAATAAATAAGGAAATTTTTGCTTTGGTGATTGGACAAAAGAATTTTTCAGTTTACATTTTAGCTTTACTTATGGGGCTTTACAAAGAAGTATTTTTTATACAGTCAAATTAGTTGTTTTCTTGCTTTATAATTTCTGCTCTTTGCATCATGCTGTGCCTACCTAGGTTTGTATAAGTGTTAATCTATCATACCCTAATTTCCTAATAAATAAATAAATATAAAAAGGTTACACGGATTTATGGATGAGAGCTCCCTATGAAAACAAAACTTTTTCAGGATAAATTCTCTGTAGTAGATATCAAATCAGATAATATGACCTTTTTAAAGCATAACTCTAACTGAAATGTCACAAATATAACCAGAGATCTAATTACTGTAGTAATTCCATTCTTATAACACCAGTTACGTTGATGTAAACCTGGAAGTACTGATCCTGGACTTCTAACATTCCAGTGGGTATAGTGAAGTTAGGTAACAAAAAGAAAAATACAAGAGCTCTGGAGTATTCAAATAGCCCCAAAAAGTGAAGTTTTTATAACATTCCACATTTCTCCCATGGTAAGCAGCAGTAGCAATTCTTATACCCTACTGCAACTAGAGAAAAAGAAGGTAGTAGATCTGATTAGGTAATCCTCTAACTTAACACTGAAGATATCCTAGGTAAATCCCACAATTCAGACAGATAAATAGCGACAAATGAAATTCATACATACGTACACAGTGAGGTTATAAAGTGTCATTTGAAAAGAGGAAAAGAAACCTTCACTGTGGTCAACCCATATCTACTACTAGCTAGATGCTCCTCTATATTCGACAAAATACACAAAGGTCATTAATCCATGGCATTAAATATTTTAAACAAAAGAAAATAAGTGCACTGGCAATAATAAAATTGCGATGTTCTAATGGTCATTACAAAACCATGGCTTCACAAAACTACAAAATAGTTAAACGTGCTTTCTGTAATTAAATTATAAGTAAGATAAACAATATAAGGCTAGTGAAGAATTATTCACTAATTACTTCTAATAGGAAAGGACACTGGATCTCATGCTGAGTTTAAAAATCTATTACATAATCTTCTGCCCCCAGGAAGCTTACAATTTGAAGAGACTATTTAAGAATAACCAAACAAAAATCTTAATAATTCCCAGACAGTAGCAGAGATATATTAAGAAAACATTAGAAGTTAGTAAAGGAACCACGTTAGGGAACTACTCCAACATCTACCACTGCCTCTAAGCTAGTTTCTCAGGGCTTCACACATGTTAGGCTAACACTTTTTCATTGAGCTACATCCTCTGCACAAAAACTAATGTTGGCAGACAGAAATTCAAATAGGACAGAAAACATATTCTAAGTAGAAAAAAGAATGAGAACCAAGACTAACAGAAATGACACAACGAATCAGGCAACTATGTAAGATAGTAACAGCAATTATCATTTACTGAGCCATTACATATTAGGCGCATCACTGTTTTTGCCTACGTTATACAATGTGACCTTTGAAACACTCTCCTTTAAGGCTGATTTTACTGATCCTATTTTACAGAGCTTAAGTACTCTGTCCATGGTAAAACTTCTAGGCAGTAACAGAGCTGGAACTCAAATTCATGAATTTTAAAGTTCATGCTCTCAACCAATACACAGTACCACAGGCCTGGCTGGCCAGAAGTAAAGAGTTACTGAGCAGTGATGAAGTTTAAATTTTAAAACTGACATGAAACTGTAACCTTACAAATGGTAAATGTTAAGTAGTTTTGTGACACACTATGGCACTAAACATTTCTTAAATGATTCTGATAAATAGGCAATGAGGAATTCTGGAAAGTTCTGACCCAGAGAAACATAAAACTCTGAGTTAATTTTAAAAATCCAAAGAATCTTCTTTTTAGATTGTGTTACTCCGAAATAAAACAATTTACACAAAAATTACTCAAATTATAAATTTATAAGATATTAACATTCCACATTTAAGATTCTTTCTCATTATATCCAGTAAGTAAAGCAGTCTACAATTTAGCTACTCTAATAATTCAATTTCTATATTCAAATCTCAAATTAAGAGCTGAATTTAGCACATTCTGGTCATCTGAAATATAACTTCAATATTTATATTTTCTGTTGTTTTAAGGGATACTATGTATATCAGCACATCAGAAATACAGTTAAATTTAAATCACATGGATGATGCCTCCTGCACCCAAAAAATTTATTCATTAATAGAAAGCAAAAGCAATGTAAACCATTAGATTCTGAGTCTACTAATTCACATGAAATAGTAGCATAACATTTTTTTAAAATTCATAAAGAATAATGGTCAGGTGTGGTGGTACACACCCAGAAATCCAGCTACTCAGAAGGCTGAGCCATGAGACTGAGTTCAAGACCAGTTTGGACATTTCAACAAGGCCCTGTGACAAAATAAAAAGCTGGGCATGTAACTGTGTGGTAACCCACTTGCCTACCACATGTGCAGCCCTGAGTTAGTATCTCCAGCAATGCACATGTGAGAGAGCAAGAGAGACAGCCAGAAAGAAAGGAAGAGAGAAAGAACAAGCCAATAAATAAAAATAACTTCTAGGCAAAAGTGCAAGAGCTAACTAATATTTCATCATACCATTGTTTATCGTATCTCCATTTTTATTGAAGGTGAGGATAAATCCAGTGGGAACAATTTTACAAGAAGGTTTGTCTGTGGGGATTTACCTTGTTAAGGACAAATGACAAATGGTTTCCCCCAAAGGAAACTTACTCCTGTTTTATATAAATATATCTTTTCAGATTTGGCACCATAAATAATACTGCAGAAAGCATCATGTTATCCTGGCAAATTTGACTGTCATTATTTTTGTGTCTCATACACAAACTGTTTAAAAGAAATTAACAGTGTCAGCACTCAAACAGTTCATCCTTATCATAGAAAGAATAACAAAACTAAGTCTAAGCAGGAGCTTACTGATTTACTTCCAACACACACGCACGCACATGCACACACCAAAAATATTAGTACATAATTACTTATTCCAGCCACATAGCCTCATAGTACTATGAATCAGTAAACAATACATCCTCCCCAAAACTCAGATTAAAAAAATAAAGTCATACAATAACATGGTTACTGTTGTTGCTCCTAGTTGCTATGGAATGAAGGACAGTCCATTCACATATTCATTCTGTTGGAGCACTCATACTCAACAATGCTGCAACACCTTTAAAACCCAGGTAGGCAAGTCTCAGCTTGTATCACTTGTTATCAGCTGCCAGTATTTCACTTCTGTCTCACAACAGTTATCTACAGGAACAAATACTTCCATTTTTAAAAATAAGTGAATTTTTACAAGAACTGCCATAATCATAAGAATCACTCTTTACAAAAAAGTAAAGAGGGGTACTGGGGACATATCTCAGTGGTAGCATGCAGTGTTCAATTCCACACACACACACACACACACACACACACACACACAGAAAGAGGTACATGCCAGCCCTCAGAATTATCTACACTGAAACACTGATTATGACACACGTCATTAACATCCAGCAGTGCAGTGGTAACAATATTTTTTATTTCATTAAAAATAAAAATATGATAGTTCCCCTTAGTATAAAGCCTATTTATGGTTTTGGAGAGTATTTTAAAATTTTATTCCTATATCATTCTAAAACAGAACAATTAAATGATACATGTGCCAAATATTAGTTGGAAATAATTTTAAAATATTCAAACTTTGAATGCAGAATTATAAAACTAATGTACTTTCTCTAGAAAAATTTGATCAAAATTATAGATAAAATAACAAGTATTGTGAGTACTAAAGGAAGCACATTTGCATTGTTTGTCTGTAAGAAAAGTTTTGCACTAGCTATAAGACAAGAGTATTTGTGCCATTTGAAAGTATGTGCAACCCTAGTGATAGACCTGTTCAGTGCTAATCTACTGTTGCCTTCTAGCTGTAACTCTGTGTTTAGGGTTGGCTGTGCTGGGCCAGGCATAGCTAAGGGGCAAGTGAAAACAGTAGTAGAATAATAGTTAAGCCTAAACAGGAAGAAAGGCTAAAATAGAGCAATTAAGAAAGGCAGACATGGAGTTGACTAAGCCAGAACCAAAAGCTTAGATGCTATGAAAATAGGGGCATGTTCTAAAACACAGGTCAATATTTGGATAAAAATCGCCTTTACACATGAATATAAGCATATAGCATCAAAAGTACAGAAAATACTATATGAAATGTAAAATTTTAAAGGCCAAATAAAATCTTAGTTTTAAGAACAAGTTTAAAAAAACAAAAAGTTAATACTAATAATGGTTAAATTTACACTGTATTAAATCCACAACAAAATCTTTTATAAATATTACTGAAGTTAACATATATTCCATTATCTTTTATTTTACAGGGTTACATTTATGTTTTTTTCAAACACTGTTTGGCTCATTAAACTTTATACTGGTGTTTTCTTTCTATATTACCTCTTGTATCCACTTGTGGAAAGCATGAAAATCTAATACACAAGATCACTTAACATAGATATTTTCTAATGGGAAAAAAATTAATAGTGACCCTTTGAGGAAAAAAATAGTTGTTTTGGTATAAGATCATTTAATTAGAGCATAGTTTTGGTTATTTTCTGTCATTTTATTATTCAGTCTGGGTGATTACCCTACAACAGAAATATTTAAAAAGACTGCCACAAAATGTTTTGCCAAGTCATATACATTTCCAGTGAACCCCTAGTATCAGAGAGAAGTTTAGCAATTAACGTTGCTATACAAATGAAAAATGTGGGTCTTATTTAATGTAACATATTTACTTTCTTGTCTTAATTATTTAATTAGATTAAAACAAGAAGGAAACATCAGTTATCAATAGAAATTTAGGTCCACATTTTGTGTTTATTCAAATGCCATTAATCATTATTTGGTATACATATTAGCTCATTACAGAATAGTTGCCAACATGAATGGGGGGATCTTTTGTTATTAGAAAATTAAGTTTCTCTCTCACCTATCTGGCCTCAGTCAAATAAAAAGCTAAGGGAATTTCCTCATTCCCTGAAGATACTAAATCCAAAAATATTCAACTGCTTTGAATGATATCATAAATTATTAGTGCACCAGTTCTTGGCTATCTCTTCCATTATGTCCTATTACAAACTTAGAACATGTACCACTAATTGAATAGCTAACTGAAGGTAATATTCCAGAATTGATTCTCATCCTCAACTTACAATATCTCTTAACTTTTTACCCAAACACATCCACACACAAAAGACAGATAAAAGATTAATTCCATTTAACCAGTGAATGATACTCATGTTTTTTGTTGCTGTTGTTGCTGTTGTTTTTTGTTTTGTTTTATTTTACAATGTCCTGTAGATAGGTTTCTGTTCTTATCCTTGTGCTTACTCCTTTTTTGTATAAGTGAGATTTTAAATAGAGAAGCCTGGATTACTGAACAAAAGACATGACCAGGAAATGATAACAAATTTTACACTTTAATACAATACTGAGAGAATACAATATCAAAATCAATCACCTTTACATATTTTGTCCTAAACATGAAGTAAGCACCATTTCCAATCTACATTGAATTTGTTCTTAATCTAAGATTTCACTATACACTGGTTTCCCAAATATAGACTGCTTCACATATCAGATAAGCAAACCAGATATCCCAAATGAATGTTTTAATTCTATTTTGTATATTAACACTGTACTGTGATAAGTGATAACAAGATCCTGATGTAACATAGCAATTTATTTTCTTATCTATATATACCATCTAGAAATAAGTTCAGAAAATAAAAGTCAAAGGTCCCAGAGCTTTATTATAAATATGACCAAAAAAACAAAAATTAAATGTAGTACCATAAAGAATTGTGTAATCTTTCCCTCAGCTAAAATCAGTCGGTTAAAAAAACAGATTGTTTATTCAAGAAATTATTTCACCATTCACACACTGATTAATCCATATTCTTTCATTTTTAAATTCTAAATTTTCTATTAATTTTGCTCAATTCCATTTTTTAGTATCCTTTATCTTTTTTTCCCAATCAAATTTTATTGGTAAATTTATCCCTATCTTTAATCCTTACAGATTCTCAAATATCATTCTGTAGCCTTCTACAATCTCGAATCTTTAGAAATATATCTACATAGTTTAGAAAATGCAATGCTGCAACTAATACCTCAGTTTCTTCTCCCTGTCTCAAAAAACATTCTAGAAAAAAAAAATTTAAGAGCTGCAAATGTAGCTCAGAGCAAAGGCACAGAGTTGAATCCCCAGTACTGAATTAAAAAAAAAAAAAAAGCAAATTTAGCCATTCCAGTATTCCTAAATTAAGCAAAATGGTTTTGATAGTAAACACACAATGATATAAATCCTGTAATTACTCATTCAAAACTAAATGCAAAGGATGATCATATAAACCTAAATGCTTATAGAGTGATACAGCCAGTTATTCCTTAGGGCTCTACTAGAATGTTTTCAAACCAAATACTAGGAGGTCAGTAATAGTAATAGGAAAAGTATTAATAGATATGCTGAATATGCAAACTGAGATTCATTTATAGTCCTGAAATGACGCTTCTTTTTCTTTACATTGTACTAGCCATAAGTCATATTCTTAATGTTTCTAATTATGTGACCCTGCTTTCATTTACCCTCATTGTCACCTCAATCATTTAGATTAAGGCATTGTTTTGGGCAAGAGGTGCCATCTCTTGGCATTCTTTCTAAGGTTTGTAAACCAAAATGTAAATTGAACTTCCAAGGCTCAAATGTAATGTGTGTTTGGGAAATTCTAAACAGCAATGGAAATGAACTAAATTACAACCTAATAGAAAGGATTATATCATGCCAGAGAGAAATCATTCCATGTTTTTCCAAAACAGCAGGACTGAAGGTAAGTGGAATACTCAACCTTTATCTCAGCTGTATTTTTATCAACACCCAAAAATGTCCAAACTTAACCCAATTAAAATATTAAAATATATCTGTTTCCAAGTTTAAACACTTTAGAAGTTCCACCCCAATTCCAAGCCATATGGCTCTTAAACCTATGCTGAAAAACATATCCACATCTATTATACAGCTCTACTCATTTGATAATATTTAAAAGGTTTTAAATTTCAAAACTCAGCACGCTTTTAAAAATAAAGAAATAGATCAAATGTTGATCCAGCAACATAATATGTTAACCTATTATAAGTAGAAGAACTATTTTTGTCTTTAACTGTAATTTAATTTGACTTCAACATTTATGGTCTTCAGTCACTAAAAGTAGCCTAGAAAAATCATCACATAATGTGAGGCACTAAATTGTTTACAAGATCACACTCAGTTCATTCAAAATTAAACATGTCCCATAATTTTCTTTGCCTCACAAGAACAGTACTAAGGATTCAATACAAATGTTTCTTATTCCAATACATGTACAATGCAAAAATCAGGGAGCAAAAGACAGTACTGATAAAATTTCTATAGTACCAAGCAAAATGCAAGTTAAAATGACTTTCTAAAGGTGTACATACACAAACATATAAAACACAATATCAAAGCTAAACTCCATTTTTAATAACACCTTAAAAATGTAAAGCAACATTTCTAAACAAAGCTTTGTGTGTGTGTTTGTGTATGTGTGTGGTACTGGAGATTGAACTCACAACCTTGTGTTTGTCAAGCAGGTGCTTACACCACTGAGCTAAATCCCTGGCCCCAAACAAAGCATTTTAAAATGAGACTCATGTAATATAATCATGTAAAAGAGTCTAAGTTTATCTTATTTCTGTGTATTAATTTTTCATGCTGGCTTTTCATCATTGCACAGTAAAACACATGCTGTACATTTAAAGTTGTAAAGGTGATTTCCAGATTACTAGTACGATACGTATTTGTGTTTTTTTTACGACTGACTCTTCAGCTGACACTTCATCAAAACTCATGTCTAAGATTGCCACCAAATACAATCAGATGCCAATCAACAAAAGCGTTATGTTATAAATTATACTCTTTGGTTCTTGAAAATGTTAAGCATTAATAGTAGCAGAGGAAAAACCTAGGTTTTGGTGCCAAAAAATATTCATGAAACCATCTACCCTAGGGATCATTAATTTATGAACTAGGTTTTCTTACTTTTCCTTTATTTTACAAACCCAAACTTTCTAATACTGTGTATGACATTACAGTACGAGCCCTTAAAAGAGGCTATTATTTTGTATCCACTACTGTAGTAACGAATAGACATACACAGACAGATAGATTCACTCTTTAGAAGCAAAGGAATTATTAAGCACGGATATACTCAGTCTTTAGGACAAAAGGAGTAATTTAATAAAATGGATTAAAAACATTTATTAAAGTAATAAAATGCCTATCTTCACAAAAGCACATGTGCTGTGTATAATACTACAGGAGAAAAAAAGAGAGATCTGGAAGAAATAGGGGATAACCTGAGTCACTTCTGTCTCCTGCTTCCCCAGTTATCCCTATCTCAACTCCCACACCCACCAAAACATCAGGAAAATGAACTTGGGAGAACATGTAAGGCACTGATTCTAACAATAAAAACAGGGTATGATTTCCAAATGTGTCTGCTTCTTTCTGCTCCTCTCCAGCAACCTCCTGCTTTTTTTCACAACTAAAGCATGGAGAAAAGAAACTTAGCTGACAAAGAATCTCTAAACTGTTTTGCACATTAAGATAAACTACTAATTAAAAACGAAGAGGGCCTAATATATTTTAAGAATGATACTTATATTGAGCTATACAAAATGCTATTAAACACACAAATCTGAATGTAATTCAAAAACCTTTTTATAATAATCAAAAATAACACTCAAAAATATTTTTTAAAAATAGTAATTACACTCCTCCTATTAAGCTGATAAAAGAGATACAGAAGAATATATGGTTTTGCCTAAACTTAAGCAAAACTGCTTCTTCTTTTCACATTTCCATTTAGAAAATTCTGAGAAGTCTACTTATCAAAGTACCATTAAAGTAGAATTTATGAACACATCAATTTTTGACCAAAAAATGTAATGATTTTTCTGCTACCAAACCTGAATTAAAAGAATGATTAGCCAAGTAAAACCACATACAGAAAAAAAGAAAGAAAAGCAGTAACTATTACCAATGAAGAAATGTAAGAGAGTATCAGTATGGATAATCGCAAAGCTTCCAGATCAAGGCCCCAAAGAAGTCTGAAGATCCTCTGAACCTGCCTGGATCTTGACAAGATTTTGCTCTTTTCAAAAACCAGTTGGACAGTATGAGGAAAGAAAAAAGTTAAGGTTTTAAATAACTGGGAAAGAAATGTTTAAAAAATGAAACCAATAATTCTATACCTAAATTATTATTTCTGATCCCCCTTCCCCCACCATTGCCTAGCCACACAATTAGGAAATGATGCCCTCTTTAAAATATCTCAGTGGTGAACAGTAAGCAGAAGCCCCAACTGTCAGATACTTGTCTGGCACACATACACAGAGAAGCTGGCTTCAGCAGAAGCTCAAGCTGTGAGGCTCAGCTAATTTCTATGTGGGTGAAGAAATCAGGGCATTTGGCAACTGCTCTCTACAGAAGCCACTTAAATGGTGGAACCTTCTGAGACTGTGCCATCAGTATGGTCACTGAGAGACCAATGGACTCTGCATTTCTGTTGTTCTTATCAGAAAAAAACAACAGGCAAGCAACATAGTAGTCTTTGAGACCATAGGTAAAGCAAATACCAATTCCTGGCTCCATGGTATTGGCATGGCTCCCTTTTCTTAGTGCCAAGGAATCAGACTATCAGTGTTGCAAATGGCTTTGAATATCACACTGTCTTACTGTTTCATTTTACAGATGGAGAAGCTGATACCTACAGAGTTTTAATGAAAAGTCTAAGGTTTTATAGCTAGTAGCAAATTGAGTAACTTTGTTTTCTCCTTTTACTGGCACTTTTGAAGTTCTTTCTCAGTCAATCTCTCTCCTTTCTTTTATCATTTCTAAATTTATCTGTCTCCTCTCACCAACTAATGCCCACCCCCTCCTTTTTTCAGGCCAACTGCCTTGTTCTCTATTGTTCCTGGCTCAGCTCCAATTATTCTATATCCATTTTTGCCTAAACAGGAAATACCATGAAGCTCTGGGAATCCTTGACCAGGCCCTTGGCAAACAGTACTGACTAGGTATTACTATTTCCAATAAAAGTTACAAAGAAGAATCCAGAAGTTAAGAGTCAGCAGTAGGTAGGCATATATGATTGTGCAAATACATTTTTGCTCTTGAGATTAATCCTAAAGTACTTACTTTGCCAGAAGTCATGTATACCAAGGACTATGAAGGGAAACTTATGAATCAAATCTGCACACAGGTAACATTATTAGTAAAACAAGGTTATGTATTTGTTCAACAGGGCATTCATACTACAATTAAGAAAATAACAGATGATTAGAAATGATATAATCTTTCCATGTAAATTATATTTCTTAGTCTTTTTCTAAAAGTTCCTTTGAAAATGTACCGCCTTCATTGGCAGAAGGAAGCATAGGAGGAGATAGCTGAGGTGAGAGTCTGATTTATATGCTTGGATTAATAATCTGTAAAAATACTGTAAAGAAGATTATATAACTAACTCAACACTTTAATAGAACTAATTCTCTTATTAGTAAAGATATGAGCACAAAAAATGAAACGAGTGGGCAAAAAACTTCAATAATATACAATGCTTCAGCAAAAAAAGATGACAGTATCAGATATGTTTATCACTTGGTGTATATAAATCATATTTCCAGTTTGAGAACATTTACGACTATTTAAATCATTCTAAAATGAGAAAAACATTTCATTCTTAATCAAATTGCTCAAAAAGATCCAGAAATATAGTAAATTACCAAATAGCAACTTTAAATGTAACTGCCAACTTGAAAAAAATGTTATTTTAAACATTTTTAACATCCAAAGAAAGGAAGCCAAAGATATTTTCCCAGTGTAATTTCGCATTATATGTTATATTGGATCATGTACCAGGATTATTCTACACCCAAAACAGGGATTAAAAAATTATTACAAAATTCCTTATTGCTACAAGTTTGTCAGTGGCAAGCTCACACATTTCTCTGCCCTTAATAAATAACAATGCTAAGCAACATAAAATTGTAGTGTAACTCTTTGATGAACTACACTTTTTAAACTGACTATGCTATTTTTACTCATTATCATATAGTAATGACTACCTTTAATATGATATTTATAAATAGGGCCCAAAATGTTTCAATAAATTCATGTAGAATATGTGAAGAAAATATAAATAACAATGACATGGACTGTCGAGGACTATTCTACATAACTATTAGGGAAAAAGCAGGGACAATGAGAAATGTAAGACATAATGCAACAGTACATCATTGATTCTTATTCTGAAGTCCCTCGATCAAGAGTTGTACAAACAGTAAAAAGATAACTTTGGACTAACATTCTCTAAATTCAGGGAAGTAACAAGACTGGCTACTGAATGGTAATCCAACCTTGTGACTGACAGCTTCATGACTTTGATTTTTTAAAAGTGGAAGAAAGGGAATAATTATTTAATGACTGTAGATTAGTAGGCAGTATTTCAGAATTTCAGTCCCATTAGAAAAGAGGTAGTCAGAGGAGCATAATAAAAATAATTCTTGAATGGTAAAAAGATTAGAATAGATATCCTCCCAGAATTTCATAATTAAAATAGCCAACCAGTACTGAGTGTGTACCCTAAGATAAATACTGACCAAAGCACATCACATAAATGCTTTTTTAATCATCATTAAACCCCACAAACAAGATACTGTTGTACTGACCCTTTTATAAATGAGAAAATTGAGGGTAAGTGAAGGCAAACAATTTGCCCATGGTTCATGTTCCTAATAAGATTATCTGAAATTTGACTCCAAAGCCTGTGTTCGTAGCCTATAATAGTGTTATCCCATCTATTGATACGCTAAATACAATTCAGTTTTTAACTGATTCATTTCATTAAGTACATTCTGTAATTTGATATGAAACATAAACTTAGAATTTTAATCAATAAAACTTACCATATAATATACTTTTAAAACATTAGTGGTAAACTGTAGGACTTACTACATTTTTAAAGAAAAATGTGTACCTATTTTAGTAAAACCAGCATTTTAGTATATGTGCTGCCAAAGTGAACACAAAACCAGCATTTTAAAATACTGTTTCTCTGCCTGGCAAGAACGAGGTCATGAGTTTGATTCCCAGTACCAAAAAAAAAAAAAGTTTTAAAACACTGTTTTTCTCTACTGATGTTTTGGACTCTTTGAGGCATTACAACACATGAATTATTATGCTTTATAATGTCATGTTTTAAAAACATCAAAATTGGTTTATTACAATTGAATGTGGTATAATGGTACAGATGTATCCATTTCCAAAGAATAAAATGTTTGTAGGGTGTAACTACACCTTCCTAGGCTTGAGGAAGATACCACTGTTTCAGTATTTGGCTTTTAGAAGACATGTTGCTATGAAGAGAGGGTCAAGGATGTAAGAAGCAACCCCAACAACTGGACTAAACGGTTTTTAAAAAATCTCTAGCTGATCAACATTCAGATACAGATAGCCAGTCTCAGCTTAGAAGTACATGGCACAGTGTAAAGCACAGACTCTAAAACTTTTCTGATAACAAACCAAATTTAAAAACCAAACCAAACTATTCTAACAACAGAAAACAGGAACTAAATTATCCAGAAAAAAATTAATATTATCTTATTATTACTGATTAATTGGTCTGCTAACTACTATAAGCATTTATGCTTTTCAGATGTGGGTTTTTTTAAGATTATACAATAAAAGTATCATTAATTATGCTATATAAAGTTATAAAAACTACAACATACTAGTATGTGTCAACAATACCATATTCAGGAATACAAACCCATATTGCCAAAGGTATGATTTCAAGTTAAACTAAATTTTTGAGACAGAGATTGAAATATCTGCATAGGATGATCAATGTATTCACCTACAAAACTAATGTTGACATTCAGACTGTGTCAAAGATATCAATCTTGACATTGTTCTATGTTGTGCTAATACATAATATCTAAATACAGGGATAAGAATTGATATAAAACTGCCAATTAAGACAATACATTAAAACTTAAATTCCATAAAAATATGGTAATTATATGCTTGAATGCATAGATAATTAAATTTTTTCTTTAAATAACAGATTTAATCAGTTCACATTTTTAGTGATAATAATTTCATGAAAACAGCACAGCACCCTCTGGTGCATCTGTTATAAGATGTATAAAATCCCCACAAAGAAAGAAAGAAGCATGAGTAAAAATAAACCTTTGAAATCAAAAAGATTTATTCCCTTTTATTTATTCCAGTGCAATTTTAAACACTAATGCGTAAAAACAATTTTCATTTTAAAAGGTCACTATAAATTTTATAGCAATTGAAGTACGTCAAGAAAATGATTAGTTTTAAAATACTGAGCCAATCAAAATCAAACCAGTTTCCAACATATATCATTCAGGTTAAAATAATGGTGTCAAAGAAAGTCTTTAAGTAAGGGATGAAGAGTTTGTCGTGTTAGCCAAATTTCACTTTGCTCAAATCTACCTTGACTTTTTACTTCAGATAAATCTGACTCTTGAATGAGTAAACTGCTGCTATTCACCTTTTCAGAATTCACCATTTTTTGTGAGAATTAAGTATTTTGTGAAAGGATCTGCAAGTTCTACAGCTTCAAAGTACAATGATATTGAGAAATTAAAGCTATGTTGGTTAAATGACAAATATAGTGTAGTTCAAAGATTAATTGTTCAAAACTTTTACTTAAGAAACAGAACACCTTCCTAAGAAAATAATTAACTCTGAAAGATCTTACCAAGGACAAAAGCAAAGGATGCCACCTGCTTTAGACAGCCCTTTTGTGAACCTCTAGTAGTCCCAACACAAAGCAGTAAAAATGAAAGTGACACCTGTTTAAAGCAGCCATCTGTCTCTAACAAGCTAGATTTAGTCAAATCCACTTAATCTAGGATTTCCAAAATATGGGAACACTATGCACCTGTGAACAGAATGGATTAAAAACCTATTTAGCAATGGCCCTGGGAGCATATACTAAAGTGTTAATACAGGCAAACAATTTGGTCAGGAAAATAATTTTGAAAAAAACTGAGAGCAAATAAAGGACATTTAGCCAGTGCACAGCATAAAAACAAAATAAACAGCACTCTTTTCATAATTAAGTTTACTTATTTGGAATCCTCATTTCTTGTTACACATTCTCTCTAAAGGTATCAAGAAAGTAACATTCCTATTAGACTGCAAGGAAAAAAATGTAACTCTTCTCACATATCTGATACTATATTCATATTTTAAACATACACATACACACACATTTTAAATTTAGAAAACCAAAATTGTAGTCCATCTACTGATTTAAATTGCAAAACAAGAAGAATGCACACATAACACCAACTTAATAATGAAAAATGTTACACAAAAGTAACATTTTCAAACAATGCAAAGAATCTATCTTAAGATTCGTTCATTTTAATTGCTACTTTAATAGTAAACAATTTACCACAATAAATTTGTTCAAAATCAAAAGAATTGTTTAAGGTTAATGTATATTAATTTTATAACTATAAACCTTTTTTATTTGAGTACCTAAATAGAATACGAGACTACTTGAATACTGGAAGAATAACACCGTATTTTAGAAATTAGGCATAACTACTTCTATGTAATGAAAACATTGGGAAATGATTACAAAATTTCAAAGGATGCATTAGTTTACTATATATATGTAAATGTAGCATATACCCTATACGTTACCATATACCCTATACCTATACTCTGTACTGTATAATATAATTCATAGCAAAACAAACCAAGAAAGTCTGAAACAGGCATTATAACACATATTGAATCACAGGCATTTGCTACCCAAAACAAGTTACTATTGAATAGTTTTAGTTTCAAATCATAATCACTTTCATGGATTTCTATTGGTCTAAAACTGAAAACAAAAAATATCAATACAGAATAGTCTTTCCTAGGAAAAACATTACAGAAAGAATGAACTAAATGCTAAGTAATTATCCCTGTAGTTAATTTTAAATATCACTTGTTAGTATTTCTGGTTATTAGTCAATCCATATGAATAATTTCAATTTACCTGAGCTCAAAGTATCTCTAACAACAATTTTTACACTACATATACACTGATAAGCATGGATAACAATTCGAGTTCTGTTCTCAAATCAACTTGGGAACAATAATGTAAATTTTAGAAAACCTGAGGTAGGTAGATATGTAGGTAGGTAGAGAGTGAAATGCCTCAGAAAGTTCTTGGGCACTGCAAATAAACACGTTAAACCATAACATTACAGCATACATAACCTATTTGACTGAAAGGTTATTTAAGTGGCACAAAATCTAAAACTGTCCCAAGACAGCAAAACTCCTATTAACTTCAGAGAGTTTATAGGACTCTGGAGCTTCACCATCCAAAAGTGTTCAGGCATTTGACACTCATCTGAACAGGGGGAAAAAAACAAGTTAGTATTAGAGATTTGCATGGAATGCAGGTTGCAGAATGGTGAATAATTATAAAGAAATCTAAGTGTTTTGAGAAAGACTTTTTTAAGAACAAACTATCATCTTCATTTAAAATAGCAATCACAAGAAAATGAATTGCAAGAAAAGTTTTTTAAACTCCCGTCTCTTTATAAAATATTAGCCTTAATAGCATTATAATTACCCCAACCTGTTCTTTGGCAATCTCAAGAATAATTACTACTGTCACATTATTCACAGGCTATTCTGTCAGTTAAATCAATGTTTGCTGTGAGGGGAAAAAAAGACTAAATATTTTTAAAATCTACCTTAGAAACTTCAATATGTGCAACTATAATGGTACATTATATTTGTTTTAGCACACATTCATTATCAAAACTCTTTACAGATAATCTAGTAATTAAAAGTTAGGCAGAAAATGAACATGGAAGGATCATCAAGAACTCTACTACTTGAGAACTAATAGGTATTCAAAACCACACAGAAAAATATTAAAAGAATGATAAAGAGGAAGCCCTCTTCTGAGCAGGTTTAAGCTACCACCCAAAGAAAACCAAAAAGTAAACAAAAAGAGTATGTTAAGTACACACATGCCTAGATCTTAACCACAAAGAAAGTGAAATATACACACGTTTCAAGTTGAGAAGCCTCATGCATTCTTTATGAACAACTTGACTTCAATTTCAACTCTCAAAGGGAAACGAACCGAGATGAGGAGGGAAAAAAAAAAAAAAAAACTCTTGAAGTACCATAACTGTCACGAATAACACTGAACTGAGTTCTCACAAAGCTTCCTTGTGTCCTTTCCCTGTTCATCACACACAGAGTCTCACAATCACAATGAAAATTGTTAATACTCTACTGTGGGAGGGAGGTTCATCAAAGTGAAAAGGAACCTCACTACTACCCCTCCCACCTCCACAAGAAAGATAAAGCACTGTCAATAACTACTAACCCAAGTATCAAAGATGCCCAGCATCCGGTTTAAATCACAAGCGCACACACACCAAAAAGGGGAGAGAGACGGAGGGACTGACTTTAAAAAAAAAAAAAAAAAAAAAAACCCAATGTCTTTCCCAGTGCCACAGAGCCCAGCGAAGAGGCCCCTGGTTTCAGTGTTTGTGCAGGGGGAGGGGGTGCCGAGGGGGAGGAAAGAGTGCTGAGTGGATATTAAGTCTGTTTGCAGCACAAAGAAAATACAGTTTTAAAAGAAAAAAAAAAAGAGAAGCAAACCGTGAAGCTGATGGTGGTCAAAGAAGAGCAGCCCATTTAGAACCAGGCAAAGAGGGGTAAAAAATGAAGGAAAGAGGCGGTGGAAAAAGTTCACCGATGGACGAGGAAAAAAAAAATACTGATAATAACAAAACCCCTAACAAGGCCCCACAAGTGAACAACAACAACAACAACAGCAACAAAACACCACCTCTCGGTTCCCCCCCGAACGCTGTTGTCCATGGCTGTGTTGAAAGAAGCAGGAAACAAGCAGCTCTGGAAAAAGAGGCAAATTAAAGAAAGAAAAAGCCTTCTCGCTTCACCTGACCCTCCTCCTCAGACCAGACCTAGGGGCGAGCTCCAGCATCCGCGGCGGGGACCTGCGGCTCCCTCGCCCGCTCGGCTCGCGGCCCCCCGCACTCCCGCTCCATCCCTGAAGCGCGGCCGGAGCCGGCGGCGGGCGGGCGGACGGGCGGGAGGGCAGGCGGCGTGGCGCCCACACCCGCGACCGCCGGGCGCGCGGGGTCCATTGTAAACAAGCCGGGACGGAGCCCCTCGCAGCCGCGCCGCCGCCGCCGCCGCCGCCGCAGCCCGGTGTCAGGAGTGAGACCCGCACAGCCGCGCTCCGCTCGCACACACGAACACACACACACACACACGCACGGACACACGCGTCCACACGCATCCACACGCTCCCACACACATGTAGAGACCGAAGAATATTCACCTTGGCTGTGGATTATTGTGGTGTTGTTGGTGGGTGATGGAGATGGTGGTGGTGGGGAGGAGGAGGAGGAGGAAGAGGAGGAGGAGGAGGAGAGTAGTTGTTGTTGATGGGTAACAGTCGCCAGGACTACGGTGACTATGGCGCTTGATTCACAAGGCAACGGTTGCTATAACTCACAAAAGAGAGAGAGAGGGAGAGAGAGGGACGAGAGGGAGAGGGAGACACTCGCACGGGGAGGGGTGGGGGAGGGAAGAGGGGAGGAGGCGGGCCCGGCCGAGTCGCCGGAAGAGGCGGGCTCAGCGCCGTGACTGACGGCCTCCGAACCCAGGCGGGACGGGATTCCGATATAGGGCTCTGAAGAGGTGCGCTTAGGCTTGGCCAAGGTTGGGGTCACTGAGAGACCTCTCGGAGGAGCGAGTACGCACGCTGGCGAAGATGAAGAGAATTTACGGTGGTGGCGCGAGGGTTATTTTCAGTGAACAGGAACTGCCCGTCCGAGCAGCCAGCTATGCGCCGAGAAGCCCCAGTGCCATGAGAGGGTAATGGCTAACCAAGGGGCGGGGGTAGTCAGGGCGATTCCAGGCACTTTGTGGAGGAACGCGTTATGGCGGGGGAAGAATCCACTTTGAAGAACTGGTCTCGTCCCACCCCCCGCTAGAAACGTCATTTCCGGGGCGGGCCAGACGGAGGCCCCGGATGTGCGGTTGCTCTTTCGTATTTGAAGCGGCGGTGGTGGTGTTCTCTTCGCCTTTGCCTCCTGACTCTTTCTTTTCGCAGGCCATTTAGGGCCATCGCTGGACTGGAGACTAGAAGCTGCCATCCTTTCTGTTTCTCCCTAGCCCACTCCCGCCTTCTGAAGCCACAACGCCGGGGAGCGCGGGCGGCGGGGCGTGAGAGCGCTGCCTCCGCCGCCGCCATCTTAGAGAAGGCGAGCCCGGCGCGCGCGTGGGCGCCCGGCTGGCCTCCCGTGGTCCCGCCGAGGCGCGGCGCGCAGAGGTGAAGGTCCGAGCGCGTCTGGCCCTCAGTCGAGAGCGAAGAGGCGAGGTCTTCACTCCCTCCCCTACAGGCTGGGAGTAAGTGCTAATAAGGGGCAAGAATTTGCTCTTAAGAGGATGAGAAAACCCATGGCGGTCCCGCTCAACGAAAGGCGTAAGGGTGGGAAAATTTACGCTTGCCTGGGATACCATACACTTAGCTTCTACTTCCCCATTTTCAGTCCGTGAATAAAATGTTCATCCCTCTTAAAGTTGCCCAAATAGATTTTGAACTAAATCTTGTTAACTGGCCTCACTCTCATCCCCTTATTTGAAAACCACTCTAACTGAGGGTCTTACTGTTCTGCACGGAGACCGAGGAATGAATGGTCTGTAATGAGGCAACCTGGCATCTCGAGCACCCGTCAATAACTCCGACGCTAGTACTTAAATGGTTCAAATGTATTTGCCCATTTCTCTGCACACTGGAGTCCAGCAGGCACGTGCCCCTGGGCCCTGCCAATACCCAAAATCTCCCAACATTTGCAGCTAAGCAGCTTATCCAAGACAATAACGTGTTAGAAGTAGAGCCTTAGGAAGTCAGTTCTCTTGAGGCTTAATTTTTGCACCTGCAAATAAGGGATTTCGGCCGGCATGAGTTCACCAGTGTTAAAATAATACTAAATGCTTTCTGAGCCCCAGACCTTGTGCTAAGTGTTTTGCATACATTATCTCATTTAATCCTAACTCCAATACTGTTTTAGGTAGGTAGTATTCTCATTTTAAGAAACACAAGGCAAGTTCTAAAAGTCAGTGGTTGTATTTTACTTCTGTGTCACGAAACACGAGGTAAATGCATTTTAAAACCAACTACTGAAACGATACATTTGAGAAAGTAATATTGTTGCCTGTGGTAATCTCTAATGAGTTTATAAATGTTCTTAAAACAACGAGTTACAGTGTAACAGTGCACAGTGCTAAAGTTAGGTTTCATGATCCATTACCAAATAACAAACTGGTGGCCACCAGCCATTAAACTTCAAATTTAGCGTATTCAGTTTACCTTTACAGATAAAGTCTTCTGTTTCTACAATGTTGTTAAGGGTGCTTGCTCACACTATATAGTTCTGAATAGCTTTGCTTTTTTAGTTCTTTTGTCTTAGTTTGCCAGTCTCCTCACTGTCAGCTGTTGCTTCTTGTTGCTGTCAATGAACATAGTTCTATTATCCTCTCCTCCCTTTTAATTTACTGCTTTTAATCTGCAGGCAAGACAACCACATAATGAGGCTTGTGCAAAACTGTCAAGTATAAATAGGTACTTTGAGGGACTGTCCCTGAGAAAAAGTATGACCTTTGTGCTAAGTTATTGTAACATTGATTTTAAGCTGATTAAATACATTTTTACCTACTTCATGGTTTGGTCTTTTCCTGAGTTAGGAATAAATAAATTTTTTGTGAAGTTAAAATTTAGAATATTTTCCCAGGGCTGGGGGTTTGGCTCAGTGACTTAAGCGCCTGCCCTGGCGAGCGCGAGGTTGTGAGTTCAATCCCCAGTGCCGCAAAAAAAAAAAAAGAGAATATTTTCCCATTTTGATGTAGTGGTCTGACTTCGCCATAGTGAGGTTGATAGGAATATTTCAGTGTTATTATTGCACTGCATTAAATAACCAAGCGACCAATTCAAGCTACAGAATCAAAATATAGATAGTGTATACATTTACTGTTTTATACTATAATTAGTTACAAACAGGCCAAGAAAACCCTTTGCCTGTGCTAGTTCTGGTGGGATTTCCTTTTGCACCATTTTTTAAAAGCTAGATGGTTATATCTTCATATATATTTTGCATGTATTTCTTAAATCACAGGAAAGACCCAACAGTGTTAGGCCACTCTAATAGTTATTACAATTCGGAACACTGTAGGCTCAAAAATACCTCACCAAGAACTATCATACATTCCTTAATAAATTCAATAAACTGCCAGTACAGTAATTATTTGCTGTGTACCTGAAATGTAGCGGCATACTTTTGATCTTTAAAATGCCACAGTTAATTTTCCTGTGATTTTAACGTGGCCTTTAAACTTGTTTTTCCTGAGATTAGAATTATTGGCAGAGATGTAAGATTTACACATTTGTATCTAAACCACCTGAAGAAAAATACAAGGCCCTGATTATATGTGTATAGATTTTAAACTTTATAAATTATTATAGCACATTCTTAGGAGTAAATTTGTTTTTTAGCTACTATGTGCTAGAGTATTACTTCATATTCAAGGACTAAATTATTTCAGTATTAATGCCTGAAAAAGGAAAAGATGCTAATGAAAAGTTAAAATACAGATATGCCATAGTATTGCTTCAAAAAAAATTTGTGTATCCAAGTTTTGAAAATTAATATATTCTGTGGCAGCTGACTGTTGAATTTGTGGTCAGTCTTTTAATAAAGTCGAAATCTCACTTAAAATTTTTTTTTCATTTGATTAGAACATTCTGTTTTCAACTGAGAGAAACACACAGACTCAGTCCTCATGTGAAATGAATGGTTTTATTTCTATGAGTATTCATTAACCACTTAGGCAGAGCACTTGAAAATTAGACTACTAGATTACTAACTGCCCACTGGATCTGAAATTCTGTGGATGTGTGATAATGACAAGAGGCTGATAAAGGCAAAGTAATTCAAAACTGTAAGGTCTGGGACTCAATACCCAGCATACACACACAAAACCTACATGAATTGCTACTATTCTCTGGTGGGGATAGCACCCCTACCAGACCCAACCTCACCTAAAATATAGTGTGGTTTTGAAAGCAATACAATAAATTTTTGTTGTCTTTCTAATTGTACAAACCAGCCAATTGCTCAGCTATCCTAAATGTCAAGAAAATTACTGTTTTTTCTTGGAACTGAATTTTTATCCCTGCACTAAAAGTAATAGTTGAATCAAGTGACTACCTCTTTCTTCAAGATGAAAGCAAAATATCTTTTCATAGCAACACAGACTTTTAATTAGTTCGTAGCATCAAGTATAATATTTGCAACATTAAGACTAAGTGCCTGAAAATAACCCAAATGTTGATCAGTAGAAGATGCAAAAACAAACTGATACATTCATACAACGGAATACTATTGAGCAATAAAAAAGAAAAGATTGCTAATACACACACACAAAAAAAAAATACGAATAAATCTGAAAAACATGTTCAACAAAAGAAGCTATGCAGAACTGGGCATGGTGGTGCATGCCTGTAATCCCAGCACCTTAGGAGGCTGAGGCAGAAGGGTCACATGTTCGAGTTCAACCTGGGCAACACAGACCCTGGCTCAAAAAATAAAAAAGGCCTTGGGATGTACCCCAATACAAACATCCTGGGTTCATTCCCTAGTACTGAGGGGAGCTAGGCAAGCAAAGAGTAAATATGAATCCACATCTATGAAGTCCAAGAACACAAAAAGCTATTTCCCAAGTAACCAAGAATAAGTTGCTATTTCCCTGTGATGGTGGGGACAATGGATAAGATTTACTGGAAAATTAAGGAGAGAATTTCATGGGTGTTAGAAATGTTTTGCACTCTCCAGCTTGGTAACCATCAACTTACATGTTGCTATTAAAATCTGTTTGTAAATTAAAATGTAAATTTTACTTTCACAGTCATACTAGCTACATTTTAGACCCTCAATTGCCACATGTGGCCATGGCTACCCAATTGGGTTGTGCATATACAGAAGATTTCATTTCAGAAGCATTGCCACACAGTGCTGTTATGCATCTTGTTTTATGTAGTGTTTTATATAAGTTTACATTTGTCAAAATTACTATCAATGCACATATATAGTATTATATGGCAGTTATACCTGTCTCCAAACCTCAGAAATCATTCATTCATATCATTGTTTACTACGTCACCAGTTTGACTTTTCTTAATAATTTTGTTCATTGCGGAGAAATTATATGTAGTATAATTATCCTTGGCAAATTTTCAAATATGTAACTGCCATACAGTAGATCATTTTTTATTTGCTTTCAAGGAAAAAAATCTATTACTTTGCAATACTGAATACATACAGAAGTGTATTTCTTTTGAAGATTTAAAGTGAATTGTAGGTAGTTACAGAGAACTTTTCTCTATTGGAATTTCAATATCCTAAAACATGAGAGAAATCATAATCTTCTGCAATAACATTTAGGAGTGCTTGGGAGATTCAGTGCTCAAATAGGTTGAGTAAATCTAGTAAACAGTCCAGTTGACACTGAAGATTCAAAGACTTTTGGATAAGGAAGACAAAGTTTGTAAATCTTTGATAAAAATCTCAGTGTTCTCAGTTTTAAAATATTAATTTTCAGAGTCTTATGAGATGACAAAAGATGAATTGGTTCAACATATTAAACATACCTGTTATATATTACAATGAAAAAATTTGAAGTACTTTAGATAAAGTTAATAAATATTTGTACCAGCGTTTCTTAAGAATTTAAGGAACTTGAACTGTGTCAGAAATTAAAACTTAATCTACAAAGTCAATAATATGATGTTCCAAAAAGTATTTTTATTTAGTTAGCAATCATGTATCAAATTATTTTATTTGATTCAGATTACTTAATTGCTAAATTTTTCTTAAACTCCCCACCCCACCACCATCTAATGTAGAATCTGCAAAACAGCTCCCTAAGTTCCTGTTGGACTATTATTCCTATTTGAAGTATACTAATATATAAAGCCCTCATTTAAATTGCTTGTGAATGGTTATGTTACAGCATGACTAAATTTTTTTTATCCTTATAATTTACCAACATACTATAGCCGCTAACGAAGAAAAAGATCACTGTTTCAATTACACATATTTCTATGCCTTTTTTGTTTTAAATGAGGGAATTGATTTGCATGGAATATTTTCCCAAAACTTTTATTTAGCTTACTTCTTGTTTTGAGGGGTAGAGAACACAAAATTACACATTTTACAGTTGTATGTGTAAAATATTTGCCCCTGAACACTGTTTGAAATTTTATCTAGTACTTCCTCCCATTAAAGAGATGAGAGACATTTTTAAGACCTTCATGGATCTAAAATAATGTGACAGTACATTGACTAAAACTTCATTTTCAAGGTCTTCAATCCTATATAATATTAAACATTAAAATGCACCCCAGTATGTAAAGTAGCACATGTAGCTAAGAATCAAGTTTACAAATTACATAATGACAAGTTATGTAAACATCTTACTGAGTATTTGGGTTGTTTATTGTTCTTTTTTTCACAGCTTTTCCTATTTTAAAGTCAACTTCCCCAACATTTTGAAAGAAGCTAAAAAACATCTAAATCCAAAGCATAGAGCTTTATGGATAAAATGACCTGAAAGAATAGTGAAAAAGTTGAATTTAATAAAATTTGTCTTTTCGGGTTTTTTTCTTCTTTCAGAAGTGGGGGAGGATCCTTAACCAGAAAATACCACAATCCACTGAGATAAAATAATGGTGAACTTTGGTTACTAGTTCCACAAAGATTAGAAAAATAAATAACATTTTCTAAGACGATTATTTAAGTCCACAAACTCTGTACTCTTATTTGGCAGTATAACCTTTACTTCATTATAAAATTACACATTGTGAAAAAAATAAGTTAAAGACAGTTTGAATTTGCTTTAAAGGATTACCCTATTTGTAGCTTCAAATGTGTGACACAATAATTATAAACTTCTCGTTAAATGTGATATCATTCTTCACCCAGAAGAAATAACCCTTAATGAACACTAATTTGTGTTGAAAATTGATGAAAGACAAGAAATTCTGATATGAATAATAAGAAAAACATATATAAAATTATCACAATTTTCGTAAGGTTAAAAATGCCTATTTTGGAAAGCCAGGCATGGTGGCACACACCTTTAATCCCAGCATTGGGAGGTTGAGGCAGGAGGATCCTTATGAGTTCGAGACCACCTGGGCTACGAAGTGAGTTCAAGACCAGCCTGAATTGCATAGTGAGATCCTGTCTAAAAAAATAGGGCTGGGGATTTAGCTTAGTGGCATAAGCACCTGCCTGTCAGGTGCAAGGTTGTGAGTTTGATCCCTGGTACCAAAAATAAAAATAAAAAATAAAAAAATGCCTATTTTGAAAGTATTATTTTAATTCTTCTTAAAATTAAAAGTATAAAAAGTAAAATTGCATAAAATACCTATGTCATTTTAAGTCAGCGCTGATCCAATGACCCAAAAATGGAATTTCAAAGCACTGTGTTTCAAGAAAAGCTAGAAACTACAGTGATTCCCTACAGAGATGGCAGAACTGAATGATGCATAAATAAGTGGTTCTAAAGTGTAGCTTAATATAAGTGGGAGTTCTCAGTGCTGAGAGCAAACTAAGAAAGCATCCAACAGAAATAAGTAATTCTTGTAAGAATATTTTTTAGTTAACTTTGTTGTATAATCAAAACATAATTGTTAGTATCTCTTTAAAAAGCTATACCTCTATATTTGGCAGTCATCTTTGGAAAAGAAATATAATTGTGAAGGTTTATGGTAGACTGCAAAAGATACAATACTTAGCTGTCAGAAACAAGTAAAGTACTGGAAATTGCAATGCTTTTGGAAAGGAAGTTGATAAGAACCTCACATCAATGTCCACAAATAACATGATCTTAACTCTAGTGAAACAATATAAAGGTGAAAAAGAAAAACATAATCAGAATGGTTACTTTGGTCTTTTTTTTAAATACAGTGTTTCAATGGGTTGATTTTTCATTTGCTAGTGTGCGTATGAGAGAATGTGTGCATTTTGTGGGAAATAAATCCATGAGGGAAGCAGTAATCCTAAAAGCAAGATATTTATGGATTGAATTAAGAGTTATAACTATAGCATGAATAGGGAGAAGGTATATATATATGTTTTGTTTTTGTTTTGGGGTTTGTTTGTTTGTTTTTTGGTACTGTGGATCGAACTCATGACCTTGCACTTGCCAGGGAGGCAAGGGAGAAGATATTTTAAAATATGGAGTAAAGGAATATGGGCAGTACATGAAAATTACTAAATCACCGAATATTTAGTGAAGAACTGCCATATTTGTTATGTTATTATGGGCACATGGGGGTAGGGAATAAGGAAGAGAAAGACACAAGAGAACAAAAACTCAATTCCTCCCTTACCTACTTCT